>ML777514.1:1052485-1086801 GCA_009831015.1 Picea engelmannii
TGCCAAAGAGTCTTAAGGAAAGAGGGAGGAGCATGAGGCCTAGCTTTAGCTACACCGGAATGAGCCTCCTCCCCTTAGGGTTTTGATTTGGTGGCCCTGCCATTGCAGCACTATCAAACCTAACTCTCCCATCCTTAGGTTTAAATCCTTTCAAGCCTTTAGTCTCACTCTATTTGACTCCATTAACCCAAGGCACTAGTCTAAATTGCAACGTTGAGCTCTTTGTTCTCAAAACAATCTTCTAAACACTCTTGAATTGAAACCCTAACTAACCCTAGCAATTTTACTAACCCTAACTAGCTAGTGACATCAAGCCTATTTGATCTCTTGCTTGGTATAGAATGTGTGGCCTTGTCACCTAGCAATTGGCATTGATGTGTTGAATATTTTCATTGGTTTAGTTTGCAAAACGTCCACCTCTTTGCCTCTCAAACTAACCTAAATTTAGGGCTGACGTCACCTTGGTAGCATAGGGACGCAGCAGCAACAATATTGATGACGTCAAGCCTCTTTTTTAACCCTTGTTTAGTGTGAAACGTTGTGGCTTTGTCATCCTTTGATAAACATTTAAGTGTTAAGCAATTTCATTGGCTTATTTAACAAAACCTCCACTTATTTTTCTAGCTAAAACTAACCTAGAATTAGGGCTGACGTCACCTTTGTAGCATAGTGACGCAGCAGCAACAATATCTATATGAGCTCGTTCATTGCATTGTGATCATATAAAGATTGATTTTATACATTGAATGCAAGTATCATTTTGTATTTATTGAAGAAGCATTATAAGCCTTTTGTCTTTATTTGCAATCATTGACTTCGTCAATAATTACATCTATTATTTCTCATATGTATTAAAGATAGTCATTAATATTTTGAAGTACTAACCACTGTATGCACATTTTAGTTTTATTTGCCTTGTCTCGCAAACAGGTGCCTTTCTCAGTGGAATACCTTCATCCTTGACTATCCATTTGGCAGTAATCTGTGAAGGGAAAGCTTACCTTAACCTTTGAGCCTTAAACCCTTGATCCTTTTCCTTCAAAACCCCAGATTACTAGGGACGTCTCCCTTGGGATTAGCCACCTTGAATAGAAAGAGCTCCCCATCGAGGTGACAGTGGGTGGGGAAGCTCCTGTTAAGCCAGTTTGATCTTTTCCTTCGAGCTACCTAAACCTACCCTACAAACTGAGCGATAATAGGTACTATGTTGAGAATGTTTGACATATCTAATAACATAATCTATCAATATTTTTTTTCGTAGAGGAACATATAACATTGATATCTCTTTGTAGTAATTGTCAGGGTCCTATGCTCAGAATGTTTGACATATCTAATAACATATGATCTATCAATATTTTTTTGATATTGGCTTTTATCGTATTCTCTTTTCTTGTAAAGCATAGGTAAACTCTACAAGACATATGTATCAATTTTTTCCCAGACAATGTAGATAATGTTCACTTGAATATGTTTTTTCTTACTCTGGAAAAGTATTAATGAATATGCATTTTCATGAGCTATTCTTTATAATGGTAATGATAGTACAATATATACCATTTGTGTAAGTTCAATAATTTTTTACTAAGTCTAGTAATTGTTTTTGCAACATCAAGATTTGTTTTTTGAGAATCACTATGTATGTGTTTAAACATTGATGTTCTTGTTTTGTCAAGTTTGGTTATGTAATAGTTACATTATTTAATTGCATCATATGAGTCAAGTAGGAATTGAGAATTTGTATTTGGATTCCAAATTAGTGGAATGTGTTTGGAAAATTTATTAATCCATATGTATGTTGGTTTTCTTTGTAAAAAATAAAATGTTTTGTTTAAACTAGACTAAATTATGTCGACGTAGTCATTTTTTTCATTGATAATTTGCGCAAGAAACTATCAAAATTTTATTTTTCATCATATTTAGCATTTTCTAGAGTATCAATATTATTTTTGCATTTTCGTTTGTTCTATGATTTTCACTTTTCATTGGTTCTAGAATTTTTTTTTCTCATTGGTAGGATGGGGAAATTGAATACTTTTCAATGGTTCTAGTATTTGTTTTTCTCATTGGTGGGATGGGGAAATTGAATATACAATGTATGTTATTTTTTTGACAACTTCACGTATCATGATGCTATAGCATTATTTGGTCATAAACGACCTCTAATGCTCTTTTGGATACAATATCTTCCTAGGTTTATCTTTCCTCCACATAAAATATATGATCATTTACATTTTTTACCCATACTCACACCTTTCTTTTAATAAATACGTAGGTACCTATGATTTTCCTTAAGTAAAGGCATGGGTACATCCTGAAAAGGGAAAAATTTAATAAATGCATTTTAATTGCATTCTCTTAATGGAGTTTTGTAATGACCCCATCGTTACGACTAAACGCGACGCCACATGAAGGAAAAAGTTTTCATATATTTTTTTAAACAGGATGACAACAATGATTATTGTTGAACAATGCAACTGGATGGCGAACATCATGCACGAAGATTAGGAAACAGAAAACAATGAATCACACAATAGCACATCGAGAAACTGAGTGAAACATGTGGAAATCAATGACAGATAGAAACGACTACCCACCCGACACAAACACGACAACGCCTATAGACTAAGGGACAACATCCACAATCCCAATACAATGGTCTTGACGACCAGTAACTAGAATATCTATGGCGCGTAAACCAAATGCATGAAGGAGTTATGACCCAAGTGCCATCAACAACTACAACGAACAAACAGCCACAACGGGAAGCAAAAAATCTGGCCAAGTTATCAATCGCCTCTATCCATTAGGGCGCGTAATGATCCTCTCATCAAGAATCATGTCATCGCCAGGTGATCGGTGTGACAACAACCTGGTGAAACAACATAACTGGACCCTCAACACAAGCTAAATTCAATGCGCTAGGAGATCAAGTTAACTATCTAAAGTTGGACGACTCACCCTAGCTCCCAATCGACAAGTCAATAAGACGGCTATGACATACAACACAATAATTTCCTTGCGTAACAAAATCAATCTGTACATATTAAGTGATTATTATTAAAACAATAGTTAGTTGCAACTATATTCCAATTCCCCAAAGTTAGATAAGTGTAAATCGCCTTCTTTTAAAACTGAAACTAGATCGCTATCTTAAGAAGTTGCTATCTTTTAAACTGGAACTGTACACCGAATAAAATAGTTTTAGTGCAATTGAACACCAAATTATTCACATAACAATAAATCGATTACAATGTAATTGTTGTGACTTATCAACCCAATATATCGCTGGCATGTGAGTCGCTGTCACAAAATTCACAACTTAACAATAAAAAGAAATGAAAAGGAAAAACACTATAATCCTTGTCTAAATAAATGAGTTATTGTTCTATTGACATTGCTACCAAGGTACACTATCGTTGTCCCTTATCACATAAAAACATTGTCTATGTATTAAAAATCAGTAGTAAATATATATGAAGCGTAGATATTAAACATAATCATAATTGTTGAGTTAGACACCATGAATCGCTACCCATTCATTCCATGAGTTCGTTGTGTAGTATAAGGAAATATAATTGCTTTATACTATAGATTCACTGTGTAACAATGATAGCATGGATATCACTGTCCTTAATCCAAGATTTTTCTATCTATAAATTATGTGCTAAGCTTTCTATAAATATAAATATTCGCTCATCATGAATTAATGCTGTCAAAAATTAATATTACTGTCAACGTTGTCCTTTAAACATTAAAATTGATGAGAATTAAAGTTTACTGTCAACATAATAAAACTGTCATAAAACACAGTTACCATTACATGTAATCGTTGTTTCTAATATTAAAAAGCTCTTGCACACATCATACATCCAAATGTTGTCGCTAAAACTAAGGAAGGCAAAATTGATATTGTTGAGTGAGTTATGGCATGGCTGAGTAGAAAGTGGTAAGGCTATGTGTGAAATCGCTGCAGAATATAATAATGATAGCGAATTATATTGCTATCCTAAAATCAATACATTAAGGTGACATCCAAAATACATCTCTGTGACACATGCTATCCTAACAATATAGCTATCAAATAGTAAATACATTCACGGTGATGTCAACATAAAATCGCTACGACTCATAGCTATCAATATCGCTGAGATATCATTAAAATATTCACTGGGATAGCCAAATAAAAGGGATTGGGATACAATTAAATGAAAATGCAGATATATCAAGAAAACACAGACTTATCCCTTCACGGAACACAGACTTGTGTAAATTGCAACCGCTATGTAAATTGCAGTCCATAATTAAATGAAAACACATTCACTATATCAATGACATCACAGTCTATATATAGTGCAAGTGCAATCAATAATGATAACTCCATGTAAATTAACTCTGATGTAATCATTGGCAGGGCCGTGTGTGGTTTGGGGAAGTCTAAAACGTTGTCAGACAATTGAATGGGTGTAAAGAGCGTTGTGTTTGGCCAAATAAAAACGCATGGTAAGTTTTCCTTTAAATGTAATAAATTGCAGAGGGAAAAATTTTGTGGTTGAATGTATTGAAACGCAGAGTAAATTACCATCAAATTATAATAAATCGCAGAGGGAAAAAATCGTGGTTGAATGTATTGAAATGCAGAGTAAATTGCCATCAAATTATAATAAATTGTAGAGGGAAAATTAGTAGGCCAGATGTATTGAAATGCAGAGTAAATTTCCATCGAAATATAATAAATCGCAGAGGGAAAAATTCGTGGTTGAACGTATTGAAATGCAGAGTAAATTACCATCAAATTATAATAAATCACAGAGGGAAAAATTCATGGTTGAATGTATTGAAACAGAGAGTAAATGATGGAGTTGTTGTGCAAACCATAAATACAAATCGATGTGTGTAAGATGCCAAGAAGAGTGGGTTGAATGCTGAGTAAATAATGGTGAAAACGAAGAGATTAATAAAATACAGTGTTCAAATGTTGAGATCATTTAGAACACAGAGGTGATATAATATGCAGAGACCATTGCAAAGGCAGAGATCAAAACGAAGAGGTGTTATAAAATGTAGATCCCAATTCAAGGCAAAGATCAAAACGCAGAGGTGTTATAAAATGAGGAGCCCAATGCAACGTAGAGATCAAAATGAAGAGATAAGAAAGGGGTAAATAGCTCGGAAAAATTATCCTTCTCTCATCATCCATGCACAGAAAAGCAAGGCATTAGAATCTATAGGTCTATAAACACCGAAGTGACGACCGTCAATTCGACTCCTAGTCGATTGCTTAGGCATGGAATCGTGATCTAGGGATAAGGAAGGAAGATAAATCACAATATTGTCATAATAATCAATAAAACAAGCATAACAGTCTTAGCGATCAGGGATTGGTTTTCCAAGGAAATCAATTTAGATGCAGCAATCATAAAGCTATGATGACCTTAAGTTCTCGATTAGAAACGCTCATTAAAATACATTTTTTTACACAATAGAAGTACAATAATGAAAGTGAAGAGAACAAAATTGATCAACCATTCAAAATGAGTGCTTGCGTACCGTAGACCAAGGCAACAACTTCAAGTCATTGTCCCACGCGCGCTCCGTCCATCTCCCACTTACCGACCGATGTGACTTCATTGGTACCTCCCATCCAATGCTAGGGGTACTCTTCTTCCCCCTAAGCCCCTCGAGCCGCAAAGGGGTCATGTACACTAAACCAAAGAACAACTAGCACCCAACTCGCCTCAGAATGTCGAGCTACAACTCGTTACCCGAGCTAGGTATCCCAACTCCCACAAGATAAGTCAATCAAGACAAAAATTTTGCATCCTAATGTTATGCATAAAATATTAGATCCATGGTCCTCCTCCTCCATCCTTTTTATAGATTTCTAAGTGATTTCTTTCCCAATTTTTTTTTTCATTAATTTAATTCAGAAAAACCTCCCCCATACACATGTCACCCACCCCCCCTAGTTGCACCAAGGATTAATTTCATTAATTATTTAATTATTCCTATTTCCCTCACCCGCCTAAAAACATTCATAAAATCACTCCTTGGTATCCCGATATTCCCTTACACATTTTAAATGACTTACGCCCTTACTAAATTCCTAGTTGAGTTCATAATTAGAAAGTTCTTAAAGGAAAGATTCCTTACTAAGTTAGTCATTCATATTTTTCCTTACGTTTCCCTTTTTCTTTATGTTTCCCCTTTTTCCCTTAGTTTCCTATTTCTTTTAAGTTTCCCTCTTTTCCCAATTTATCTAAAACTCAAATTAGCAAGTGTAGAAAAAACACCTCTTTCTCTTTTTAATTAATAAAGTTTAATTAGCATTTGTAGAAAAACAATCATTTCTTTTTTTTAAAATTTAATTCCCCAAAGTAATTTGATTTTAATAAATTAATTGAATTTCTTACCCCCTTCTCGTCACATGTTTAATTATGATTATGATTATTATTATTATTATTTTACCACAAGTATCACTTGGACCTAGATTTTAATTTTGTAGGCTGGGCTACATTTTTATTAGAGAAATTGTTTTTAAATCTTACTTATCACGTCATTCATTTTAAGGCCGACTAGGTTTATTCACTTGTTGTAATCGCGATGTGCCCTTCAAGACGCACTAGGTACTCCAAGGGTGCCACTCGCCTTTTAGTGTTTTCCTTGTGCGACGTGCCCTTCAGGACGCACTACGTGCTCCAAGGGTGCCACTCGCCTCTTTCCATTTTTCTTGTGCGACGTGCCCTTTAGGATGCACTACATGCTCCAAGGGTGCCACTCGCCTCTTGGCTGACTTGGTAGACATCAAAAACCACTCGAGTCAATACTCCGCGACGTGATCTTATGGGAGACTAAGGGCCTCTAAGGAATAAGTCCCTCTCCTTATTGTGCACCCCTTAGAATTATCGTGAGGGACTGTCGCAGTTTGCCTTCATGAAATCATGGGTCTTCTCGAACTAGGTAATCATTAACCTATAGTTCGATCCATGGCAGGAGTGCTAGTAGGTTGTGGCAGGGCTGTTGTCCACACCTCTCCCTCAACGTCTCTGGTTGTCGTGCGTGACCCCTCTACTCCACATGCGAGTCTGGTTAGCAAGTTATCGTTAACCTGCATCATCAAAAAATCATGTCACCAATAGTGATCAATCATCATAACATCTAATCAGATGTACATATGTCATATCTACAAAAACCAAACCCCAATAGTTCACTCCCTGACTTGAGCCGGATTCCAAGGGGTTTCATCGATGCCTCTGAATACTCGAGGTCCAAAGAACTACACACTCAGGAGAACCCAATCAATAGCACCTGTCTATGTAAATACACAATATAAAATATAATCACATCCATAATGCCTCATAATCATAATCAAATGGCCAATAGCATAATAATATGGATCACTTGCAAGCAAGTGTCCTCAAAGAATAAGTTCTCTCAGTGCACACAAAAGCGAGATGTTACATACACCCCCTCTTGGTTTAAACTTCGTCCTGAAGTTTCACAGTATATAAGTGCCGAAATAATGTATATCACAATATCATAAGTCTATCTATCAAACAAAAATGGAAACTGTTGGCGCATATCATATGCATCCTCCTAGAGTGCGGACTATAGTTGTCCCATTGGACCTTGACCTGATCTACTATTTGACGTCGTAGCTATCCAATGCGATGATCCAGGATGCGGATCGACTCAGTTGTGAGCGCCCCCTCATCCGATACCTGCAAGGAACTCATGTAAATAACATGTGTAGGATCACTAATATAATGTCTCAAAACAAATACGTTAAAAAAATCATGCATACGCCTCAAAGAATCAAGCAAGGCTAGTCGATAGGCCACGAGCGCCTTCCTCTCCATAATATTGAAAGGTCTCACACGCCTAGGAGAGAGTTTAGCTTCCTTTCCAAACTGGATCGAACTCTTATGCGGTTTTACCTGCAAGAAGACTTGATCGAAAACTTCGTAACTACGGTCGACACGGCGCACATCGACATAACTCTTTTACCGATCCTGTGCTTCTTTGATCCTTTGTCTTATTGTTTTCATTTGATCTTCCATTTATTGGATCGCTTCTGGTCCCACCAGGACCCTATCCTCAAGCTGATCCCAACTCAAAGGTGATTGAAACAGTCTCGCATAAAGAAACTTGAAAGGCACCATCTTAATGGTGCTTTGGTAACTGTTGTTATAAGCGAATTCTACCAGTGGCAAGAATTCTTCCCAATGCTTTTGTTGGTCCATCACATACATGCACAACATGTCTTCCAAGACTTGGTTTGTTCGTCCAGTCTAGTCATTTTTCTCAGGGTGATACGCAGTACTGAATTTAAGTTGGGTTCCCAAGGCCTCTTGGAAACTAGTCCAAAATCATTCAGTAAACACCGATCCTCGATCGAATATAATCTTGTTAGTCACGCCATGAAGCCTCACAATGTCACTGATGAAAACTCTAGCTATGTCAGGTGCCTTGTAATGAACCTCAAAATCACCATAAAAAAAAATTCTTTTTTCTATGACATAAATCGACTCCCGTTTAAGCTTAGAATTTAAGAGAAGGAACGATTCGTTTCTGTTCATAAGGATATTATTACACCAGTCTAATCTATTCGAACAAAAAATCTTTTGTGGGTAAAATCCTTCCATGATTCTATTACTTCCCTAAATTCTCAAACCAGCACACTCAAATGTATATGCGATGTCTAAACTTAGGTCGAAGGAACCTTTGTTGTTCAAAGAGATAAGGGATAACACCTGGAAGTGTTCGAAGGGAGGTGGAGATCGAATTCATCTCATAGGGTCAAGATTCGGTGGTAGAAATCCAAATCATTTTTGACCAGATATCCTTAGAAGAAATGGACGGTGAAATTTCCTCGGGGATAGGTATCGAAATCCCATGGACCGTTGGATCTCATAGAACTAAGAGGAATTTAAGAATGATCGCCCTTTAGTGTTCAAAATCTCAGGAGGAGTAGCAACCATTGGATGAGAAACAACAAGAGCCATTGATCTCGTGCTTTCAAAATCATTGTTTCAGAGTTTGGGTCTTGGAGCAGCAGGGAGGTTTGTAGATGCTACATCGCGAAGTCCCGGTTCACGAAATACTAAAAGAATCGGGACCATAGATCTCTCGAGGGGAAAAAAATTTCAGACTTCAGGGATTAGAAGGAGGAAAGGTTGGAGTTACATCGCAACCTTACAAACCCCGAAATCCAACGCACTCCGAGGAGATAGCCTAGGTCACAGGGTGTGGTCGCATGGGTTGAGGCTACAGGAAGAGACAAACCCATTAATCCCTTTTTGGCATTTCGGGACCCGAGAATTCGAAAGGCTTAGAACGTTGAAACTGGAGTCGCGAAGTCCCGAATCGCAAAACCCCGAAATACTGGGCCCACCGTCATTCTGATGACATATTCTACGTGGGTCTTTCTACTTCATCTATTGAAATGGTCTGTACGCAATACTAGCTGTACTGGTATTCGTATACCTTCTGTATATATATATATATTTAATTCTATAAGTAATGTGTGTACAGGCCTCTTCCCAATTCAATTATTCCAGGGTGGGTCAGCTTAGAAATTCAATTACAGAAGTAAACTGGTGCCTATAAATAGTTCGGTATCTTTAAAGATCATCTTTTCATAGATAATCCTAAATCGAAAAAATGATTTCAGAGTTAAAATCTGCTCCTGTAGGTGGATTTGTTCTTTAAGTTCATATGTAGATAGTTTTGGTCTAGCGTTTGGATTCAGAAGGAACCATTCCCCGGATTTAGTCCCTGGTTATAACTTCTCACATCGCACAGATGTCATCCATGGAAATTATTTCGTCTTAGCACAAATAGGGGTATAAAATTAGATGCACAAATCATTCAATCAAAGACCGAGCATATTTTAAAAGAGGGTTAAACATAAGGTGGACAATTCGGCTTTCGGGACTTGTTTGCTACATAAGCGTGGAGTTCCTTACTCTGCTAAACCCCGAAATCCCGAATACCGAAATCCCGAAATGTCGGGCCCACAGTCCTTTCGCATTTCAAGATTCAGCACTTATCAATCCATTTTGTTGGTGTATCGAGAGTTTGTAAACCCCAAAATCCCGAATTTTGTCACTTCGAAATGCTGGCCCACAGTTCTTTCACATTTCGCAAATTGGCATTTCCTTTTTCATTCTACTTGAGCGTCAGGTATCCGTAAACCTCGACATCCTGAACCCCAAAATCTCGGAATGCTTGGCCCACAGTCTTTCTCATTTCTCATTTCGGTACTTCTTAATTCTTTTGGTCGGTGCATCAGGAGTTCGTAAACCCCGAACTCCCGAACCCTGAAACCCCGAAATGCCGGGCCACAGTCTCTTTGCAAATCGTGAGTCAGAATTTCTTGTTTCTTTCCTTGTATTTGGCGTTTTTAATCGCCGAAAAACCATATTAACCTCTTCCTTTCATATCATTTTGTTCTCTAATGTCTATGCCATTAATTCATAGTATAAGTTAATTTATCAGTAAAGGTACTGAATGAAAATCTCTGAAACCTTATACTTACGGATTATTATAGTTACCAAATCTAAAAGGGATCATTCAAATTCCATTCCCTCATACTCTTATTGGGTTTGGAAGAAGGGGAAAAATCTCCCAAAAGAAAAAGGTATTTGGTCCCGGTGGTTATAGTATAAATTGTGCTGAAATTTCTTCTACAGGACTGTCCCGTCCGTTAGGGTAAAAGATAACCAATTTCTACTTGGGTCTCGTTATGCCCTAAAATTTTAAATGCCAGGGTTAATGCCTTGAAGGCATGCCCTGTCTCCAATCATTAGTTAAAGGATCGACATACACTAGATCTATAATACTAAATCAATTTATCTCATTTCAGCATTCCTTCAAACTTATTGCCAAAGTGGTTTACATCTGCCATAGTGATTATTTAGATTGGAAATGAAGGTCTGAATAAAGTTATGATTCTAGTTTCCTTCCAGAATATTGTATGCATATATATAAATGAGTTTACCAGAATATAAGTACAATCCTACTCAATCCAAATACCCATCGATAGATCTATCTGATATTGTGATTACAAAAATAAAACCTTTCCCTAGAGGTGAATTTACACTATCAGATTCACTTGCACACGGATAACTCTGTCTCAGGTTTTAATTCAGGGGGGATAATCCTCGAATTTCATGTTTGATTATAAAACTTCATTCAATCAACAAAAATCATCAATGGAAGCCATCACAACTTAGTATAGTAAGATATATTACAAAAAATAGATACAATTCATTCATACAATCACATTACAACAAATAGATCTAATTCATTCATACAGCCACATTACAGCAAATAGATGCAATCATTTGCACAGAAAAGGAAAGGTTTACATATTTGGAACAGTTTGCAGAAAAACAAAGGGAACAACCACATTTCTCCCAACCGTAGAACAGGGCATCCAAACCACTTGCCCGATTCACCCCCTAGCCTGACCATCAATCCATGAGGGCGAACTTGGAAACTCCTCATCTACAATGTCCTGTCATTCCAACAGTTATCCTATTGTCTCACACTTACTCAATAGTGTTCATAACAGCAAGGGAAGTCCATAGACTCTTTCCTAGCATACTTGGTAGCATCTTGCCTCCTTGCATATGTTATTTAACCGTTTTTGCCCAGGTCTTTTTCCCTCCTTTGGGGATTTTCACAACTTTCTAAATCCCTAATTTTTAGGGGCTTCCAGTGGCCAAATATCTGATTTTCCACTTGTAATAATCAACATAGAGGCAGTTCCAACATGTTCCCCACTCATGGAGTCATGGTCAACTGATTTTAACATGGTTGTTCCATTTGTCCTCCTGCAATTAATATAATTATTCTATTTTTATACAAGTGTCATAGTCAAATAGTTAGTTGAGACCAAACAGATCTCTTCCCAACAGTCACAATAATTAATTACAAATATCAAATTCGAAATTCAGAATTGCCAAAAATGGGAAAAATTCCCCAAATTCGAATTTACCAAAAATGGAAATAATATTTCCAGCAATTTTAAATCTTCAAAAATTGTTTTATTTTTGGGGATGCCACATCCTCTCCCCCTTCAGTAAAACATTGTCCTCAGTGTTCGTTGCTTTCCTAGAAAAGGATTGGATGAGATTTCCGCAAATCTCCCTCCAATTCTCAAGTGGCCTCCTCAGGACTAAAGTGCTTCCATTGCACCTTTTCTTGAGCGATGACTCTGTTTCAAAGTGCTATTTCTCTCCGGTACAGAATATGCAGGGGTTCCACCTGGAACTCACCTTCGGGTTCTGCCTGCACCAAGTTCCAATCAATCATATGAGTAAGGTCATGAATATACTTTTTTTTTCAACAAAGAAACATGAAATACATTATGATTTTTATTTATTTTTGATTAGCTGGAAGTGCAAGTTGATATGCTACGGTTCCAATTCAATATAGTATCTCGAAGGGCCCACAAAACCTGGGTTCCAGCTTGGCACAGTTCCCTAACTTCAACGAGTTTTTTCGGGCTTTGACCTTCAAGTAAACATGGTTCCACACTTGAAATTCCAAGTGTCTTCTTTTCTGATCTGCATAGCTTTTCTGTCGGTCCTGTGCTTCTTTCAAGTTCTGTTGTACCTTCCTTACCATGTTCTCCATTTCTTGGAGCATCTCTGGTCCAGCCATGAGCCTGTTAGCCAGGTTATCCCATCTAATTGTAGTTGTACACTTTCTGCCGTATAGTATTTCGAAAGGGCTCAACTTAGTAGAAGTTTGGTACCCATTGTTATATGCAAATTCTACTAAGTGTAGGTAGTCTTCCCACTTGTTCGGTTTTGTTCTTACATACATGCAAAGCATATCCTCTATGATTTGGTTTGTCCTTTCGGCTTGTCCATCCATTTGTGGATGATAACTCGTAATGAAATTCAAATTAGTATTTAGCCTTGCAAACAATTCCTTCCAAAAAGCGGATGTGAATTTTACGTCTCTATCTGAAATGACCATTTTAGGAATACCATGCAGTATAAAATTTCTTTCATGGAGGATTCAACAATATTAATAGCTTTAAAAGTAGACTTTACAGGAATAAAGTTTGCAGACTTACTAATTTTATCGATTACAACCATGATAGAATCATTAGGTTTCTAAGTTTTAGGCAAACCTGTTATAAAGTCCAGCGATATGGTCTCCCATTTCCATTCTGGTATTGGTAATGGTTGTAATAGGCCGGCTGGATTCTTTTGTTTGGCCTTAACCTGCTGATAATCTTGGCACCTAGCCAAGTACTCTGTTGTTTCGCCCTTCATATTAGGCCAGAAAAATAGTTTTCTGAGTGTTGTTATTGTTTTCTGGTAACCTGGATGGCCAGAATACGGTTTCTTATGCACTTCGTCTAAAATACTTAAATTTAACTTAGCTGAATCTGGTATGTAAATTCTGTTTTTTTTAAATCTTAATAGTCCCTTCTTGTCGATACTTATATCCGGTTTATCTAAGTTTGCGATACTATTTTGAAATTCTGCCATCATCTTAGTGTATTTTTTCATCGTTAATACCTGTCATCTTTATTCTTTGTTCCAGATCACTTTCTGCCCTGCTGATATTTATCTCAAATAACCCATGGACTCTTCTACTTAAAACATCTGCTACTTTATTTTCATTACCCTTGATATGTCTGACCTCGAAGTTGAATTTGCTCGGGAAGGCTAGCCACCTTGCTTGTCTTGCATTAAGGTCTGGTTGGTTAAACAGATATTTCACCCCGCTATTATCCATCAATAGTAAGAATTTTTTGCCCATTATATAGTGTCGCCACATTTTTAATGCATGTATTACTGCTGCCAATTCTAAGTCACGAGTGACATAATTTGTGTTTCCTGCATGTTTGTAGAACTATTCTTAAGTGTTCATCATGTTTCTCCTTCATTTTAGACTAGACCAGAATATCGTCGATAAATACTACTACGAACTTGCCTAAGTACTGACTGAAATTGCTGCTCATCAAGCACATAAATGTGGCTGGTGCATTAGTAAACTCGTATTGTCTGTATTTTGTTTGAAAAGTTGTTTTGTTTATGTCCTTGTCCTTTATCCTAACTTGATGATAACTGGATCGTAAATCCAATTTTGAAAAGATCTTGGCTCCACCAACTTGATCGAACAGATCATTTATCCCTGGTAAGGTGTATTTGTTTTTAATGGTCATTTTATTCATTTGTCTATAATCGATACATAGTCTTAGAGTAATGTCTTTCTTTCTCACAAAGAGGACTGGTTCTCCCCATGTCGGGACACTCCGTTTGATATTCTCTTTGTCCAACAATTCCTGTAAGTGTATTTTTAATTCCGTTAGTTTTGGTAGTCTCATTCGGTAAGGTGATTTTGAGATAGAGGTTGATCCGGGTGGTAATTCTCTGAAGAAATCTATTTCCTTTCTAGGAGATAATGCTGGTATCTCATCCAAAAACATGTCTCAGAATTCACGTAGGAAAACAAAGTCTTCTAACTTAGCTTATCTTCTTTTTCTAATAGATTCGTCACTTGGATGGCGTAAACCTGACATCCTTTCCTAATACACTTCTTGAGTTGCATCGTTGAAAATTGTCTGTCTGATACAGGTTTTGGTATGCCTTGGGCTGTTCTAATAGTGCCAAACCTTTATTTATAGTTAAGTAGCTTTGTATAATAGTCTCTTCACAGAAAACTCCTTTAGCATGCAACTTCCATGTTGCACCTCCATCACTATCTGTGATGGCCTCAAGCTCGAATTAGCTTCAGCTTGTTAATAATCATTCTTTAAGGGTCATAGACATACATTTTTGACATGCATTCCAGACTATGCATCCACACATGTTCTAGGTCTTTGCTAACTTAAATCCACGATGTACTTAGCTATACTCGTAATCGTAAGCTTGTGTACAGTTTCCATAGGTATATTTCATAGCCTACATACATCTTTATCTTAAAATCAGTCAACTCATGATTGGTTACAATCATTCTCATGTGATCTCAAAGGCATAAACATTTTCCTCTTATAATGACAACAGAGCATCCTTGCTCATTTACTCTTTCATCTAATTAATATTCGTATTTCCTGAGGAATGGAATACATTCCCCTCAGACTATTGTTTGGAACAGAACTCTCATGCCTCCCCAGAATGGAGTTACCTATGCATCCATAATATTCATTTAATCTTGGCAAGTGCAGTGCTTGCCTAACATTTCACTCATCAGGGAAATCCCATTGGCTTTTTAGTATACTTATACTCTTACATCATACATGTGCATTACTTACACATTTAATATCATTCATACTTAACTAGTATTAGTATCAGGATTCATATCGAGAAGCTTCATAATGCATTAAATCCATGCACTCAAGCATACACACACAACTAAGTATTTCATCTTACCAACTTATTTTTATCTTTAGTGTTCTTTAGTTAGAGATTAAAGTTACTAACATGACAAATCCTGCTGTCATAACTCATACTGACGTTTCCTTCTCTTATGGAAATAACCAACCAGGGTCACTTTCCTTTTTATACCATAGCAGTTGGCAAGAAAACATTATTGCCTCAACCTCCTTGGAACATTACCCAACTTATAAATATTTTATGGGAAATACTAACCATGCTCAAGATAACAGAGTCAACCAAACTAGCTTCCAATTAGATCTATATAGCTACCATCCCCCACTGTATGTCAATATGACCCATTGGGATTCTAGAAGTGCTCCAACACTTCCTTTACGACCTTCAAGATCAACATTTAGTCCATCATTTTATCTTAGCTTTAGTAATAATGTCTAACACCATTTGGACGACTTACCAAGTATCCTAGTTCATAAATCTAGAGTATCTTTAGGTCAAGACCAGTTTTGACCATTATATCTAGATTTTTTTCCTTTTGTTCAGCACAGTCAGGGACAGAGGCCATCATCCTCCTCCCACAAGAAATATGGAAAATTAGTTTTCCTATCCACCAAGCAAGGGAGGATGTTGTGATTTCTCACTCAATCACTTCTATAATTCTTCAGCTCCGTTTATCAGCTTGGTTAGAAAAACCCTGTCTAGCAATTCTTGTACCCAGAAACAAAATGTGTTCCTAAGTCCACTTGAAACCCGAGAGCGGTGCATGCTCTCCCCTTTCAAGGAATGGTCACCATAATCATTCCTCTGTTTATGAGGTATTATACACCTATACTAGATTTAACCCTTCATCAAAGCAATAATTATTACTGCTTCGGATCCTTTCCATTTGTTCACATTTCTATTTTAGTTTAAAGATTAGTGTCCTTTAGCATAATCCCACTCCTGTAGGATTAGCTATCATTTCCCAAAGGAATGATATGCTTCCTTAAATTACTTCAATAATATTTTCATATGACTCGTGCATGAGCCCAAGTAGGCCAATAGTTGTAACCATGCTCTGATACCATATGAAATGAACCTCAAAATCACCATAAAAAAAGTTTTTTTTTTCTATGACATAAATCGACTTCTGTTTAAGATTATAATTTAAGAGAAGGAATGATTTGTTTCTATTCATAAGGATATTATTACACCAGTCTAATCTATTTGAACATAAAAGCTTCTGTGGGTAAAATCCTTCCATGATTATATTACTTCCCTAAATTCTCAAACCAACACACTCAGATGTATATGCGATGTCTAAACTTAGGTCGAAGGAACCTTTGTTGTTCAGTGAGATAAGGGATAACACCTGGAAGTGTTCGAAGGGAGGTGGAGATCGAATTCGTCTCGCAGGGTCAAGATTCGGTGGTAGAACACCAAATCATTTTTGACCTGATATCCTTAGAAGAAATGGACTGTGAAATTTCCTCGGGGATAGGTACCGAAATCTCATGGACCGTTGGATCTCATAGATATAAGCGGAAGTTAAGACTGATCTCTCTTTAGTGTTCAGAATCTCAGGAGGAGTAGCGACCATTGGATGAGAAACAATAGGAGCCATTGATCTCATGCTTTGAAAATCACTGTTTCGGAGTTCGAGTCTTGGAGCAGTAAGGAGGTTTGTAGATACTACATCGCGAACTCTTGGTTCACAAAATCCTGAAAGAATCAGGATCATAGATCTCTCAAGGGGAAAAAAATTTCGGACTTCGGGGATTATAAGGAGGAAAGGTTGGAGTTACATTGCAACCTTACAAACCCCGAAATCGTGACGTGCTCCGAGGAGATAGGCCAGGTCACAGGGCGTGGTCGCATGGGCTGAGGCTACAGGAAGATCCAAACCCGTTAAGTGCTTTTCATCATTTCGGGACCCAGGAATTCGAAAGGTTTAGAATGTTGCAAACAGATTCACGAAGTCCCGAATCGCGAAACCCCGAAATACTGGGCCCATCATCATTATTACGACAGATTCTACGTGGGTCTTTCTACTTCATCTATTGAAATGGTCTTTATGCAGTACTAGCTGTACTGGTATCCGTATACCTTTTGTATAAATATATATATATATATATATATATATATATATATATATATATATATAATTCTATAAGTAATGTGTGTATAGGCCTCTTCCCAATTCAATTATTCCAGGGTGGGTCTACTTAGAACTTCAATTACAGAAGCAAATCGGTGCCTATAAATAGTTTGGTATCTTTCAAGCTCATATTTTCATAGATAATCCTACCTTGAAAAAATGATTTCAGAGTTAAAATCTGCTCCTGTAGGTGGATTTGTTCTTTAAGTTCATCTGTAGATGGTTTTGGTCTAGTGTTTGGATTCAGGAGGAACCATTCCCCGGATTTAGTCCCTGGTTATAACTTCTCACATCGCACATATGTCATCCATGGAAATTATTTCGTCTTAGCACAAATAGGGGTATAAAATCAGATGCACGAATCATTCAATCAAAGACCGAGCATATTTTAAAAGAGGGTTAAACATAAGGTGGACATTTCAGCTTTTGGGACTTGCTTGCTATATAAGCACGGAGTTCCTTACTCTCCTAAACCCCAAAATCCTGAATACCGAAATCCCGAAATGCTGGGCCCACAGTCCTTTTGCATTTCGCGATTTGGCACTTATCAATCCATTTTGTTGGTGTATCGGGAGTTTGTAAACCCCGAAATCTCGAATTCCATCACTCTGAAATGCTGGCCCATAGTCCTTTCGCATTTCGCAAATTGGCATTTCGTGTTTCATTCTACTTGAGCGTTAGGTATTCGTAAACCCCGACATCCTGAACCCCGAAATCGTGGAATGATGGTCCCACAGTCTTTCTCATTTCGCAATTCGGTACTTCTTAATTCTTTTGGTCTGTGCATCAGGAGTTCGTAAACCCTGAACTCTCGAACCCCGAAACCCCGAAATGTCGGGCCATAGTCTCTTCGCAAATCGCGAGTCGGAATTTCTTGTTTCTTTCCTTTTGTTCGGCATTTGTAATCACCGAAAAACCATATTAACCTGTGCCTTTCATATCATTTTTTTCTCTAGTGTCTATGCCATTAATTCATAGTATAAGTTAATTTATCGGTAAAGGTACTGAATGAAAATATCCCAAACCTTATACTTACGGAGTATTACAGTTACCAAATCTAAAAGGGATCATTCAAATTCCATTCCCTTGGACTCTTATTGGGTTTGGAAGAAGGGGAAAAATATCCCCCAAAAAAAAGGGATTTGGTCCCGGTGGTTACAGTATAACTTGTACAGAAATTTCTTCTACAGGACTGTCCTGTCCATTAGGGTAAAATATAACCAATTTCTACTTGGGTCTCATTATGCCCTAAAATTTTAAATGCCAGGGTTAATGCCTTGAAGATAGGCCCTGTCTCCAATCGTTAGTTAAAGGATCGACATACACTAGATCTATAATACTAAATCAATTTATCTCATTTCGGCATTCCTTCAAACTTATTGCCAAAGTGGTTTATATCTGCCATAGCGATTATTTAGATTGGAAATGAAGGTCTGAATAAAGTTCTGATTCTAGTTTCCTTCCATAATATTGGATGCATATATATAAATGAGTTTACCAGAATATAAGTACAATCCTATTCAATCCAAATACCCATCGATAGATCTGTTTGATATTGTGATTACAAAAATAAAACCTTTGCCTATAGGTGAATTTACACTATTAGATTCACTTGCACACGGATAACTCTGTCTCAGGTTTTAATTCAGGGGGGCTAATCCTCGAATTTCATGTTTGATTATAAAACTTCATTCAATGAACATAAATCATCTATGGAATTCGTCACAACTTAGTATAGTAAGATATATTACAACAAATAGATGCAATTCATTCATACAATCACATTACATCAAATAGATCTAATTCATTCATACAGTCACATTACAACAAATAGATGCAATCATTCGCACAGAAAAGGAAAGGTTTACATATCTGGAACAATTCGCGGAAAAACAAAGGGAACAACCACGTTCCTCCCAACCATAGAACAGGGCAGCCAAACCACTTGCCCGATTCACCCCCTAGCCTGACCATGAATCCATGAGGGAGAACTTGGAAACTCCTCATTTGCAATGTCCTGCCATTCCAACAGTTATCCTCTTGCCTCACACTTACTCAATAGTGTTCATAATAGCAAGGGAAGTCCGTAGACTCTTTCCCAGCATACTTGGCAGCGTCCTGCCTCCTCGCATATGCTATTTAACCGTTTTTGCCCAGGTCTTTTTCCCTCCTTTGGGGATTTTCGAAGATTTCTAAATCCCTGATTTTCAGGGGCTGCCAGTGGCCAAATATCTAATTTTCCACTTGTAATAATTAGCCCAGAGGCAGTTCCAACATGTTCCCCACTCATGGAGTCATGGTCAACCGATTTTAACATGGCTGTTCCATTTGTTCTCCTACAATTAATATAATTATTCTGTTTTTATACAAGTGTCATAGTCAAATATTTAGTTGAGTCAAAATAGATCTCTGCCCAACAGTCACAATAAATAATTACAAATATCAAATTCGAAATTCGGAATTGCCAAAGATGGAAAAAATTCCCCAAATTCGAATTTACCAAAAACGGAAATAATATTTCCAGCAATTTTAAATGTTCAAAAATTGTTTTATTTTTGGGGATGTCACATACCTAATACGTCGTACGCACATGACTAAAATGATCTCTCTTCGTTAGAGTGTTGACTACCACAAAAATCGAGTTGTGAATCATTGCCGTCAGTGACAACCCAACAATGAAATCCATCGAAATGACCTCCCATTTTGATTCTGGAATAGCGTGAGGCTGTAGTAATCCTGCAGGATGTCTATCTTCACCCTTCACCTGCTGACATTCTAGACATCTGGCCATATAGTTGACTATGTCTGCCTTCATTCCTTTCCACAAGAATAAGGGTTTAAGGTTCGCCCTCATCTTCATGACTCCCGGGTGAGCCATCTACACTACTCTATGAGCCTAGTTTAGGATCGAAATCCTAAACTTGTCGTTTAGTGGTGTGTAAATTTGATTTTTAAATATCAATAATCCATCGTCGTCAAACGTAAATCCTTCAAATCTTGGTACCATCATTGTGTTTTGTTCGATAAAATCCTTGTCCTCTTTGTACCAGTCATCGTCATGCTGTAAAGTTAGAATATTTTCATGTAGATTCGTCTGAAGAGGCATCACCAAAAATATGCGCGGTCTCTGACTCAATGCATCAACCACTCTGCTCATTGTTCCCTTTATGTAAGTAATCTGGAAGTCCTACTCGCTAAGCAATTTCGACCAATGTCATTGTCGCACGTTCAGGTCGCTTTGCATAAAGATGTGTTGTAGTCCATAGTGGTCCATTTTTAGTTCAAATTTTTGTACAATAAGGTAGTGTCTCCACACTCTCAAGGCATATACAATATATAAAAACTCCAAATCGTGCGTCGCATAGTTCTCCTCATTCCTTCTCAACTTCCTCGAGATGTAAGCGATCACTCGTCTGTCTTGCATCAAGACTTCGCCTAAGCCTTCCTTGGATGCGTCAGTGCATACCAATAAGTTCGCATCCATGTCAGGGACCTTTAGTGTCAGTTTTGTTGTCAACATCTCCTTGAGCCTCCGAAATGCTTCTGCGCATTTTGTGGTCCAAACAAACTTCTTTTTCTTCTTCTACAATTTTGTGATTGGATTTGCTATCTTCGAAAATCCCTCGATGAATCGTCGATAGTATCCTGCTAAACCCATTAAGCTACACACTTCTAGGACATTCATCAACAAAGACCATTCCATAATAGCCTCAACCTTTGCTAGATCCATGGAAATACCTTCGTCGAAGATGACATGCCCTAAGTAGTGAATCTTTGATTGATAAAATGAGCATTTAGACAATTTCTCATACAATTTGTTTGCTCGCAGACACTCTAATACCAAGTGCAAGTGATCGTCATGCTCCTCCATCGCCTGAGAGTAAATCAAAATATCGTCAACAAATACTTGGATGAACTTGTCCAAGTATTCATGGAACACCCCGTTCATCAAACACATAAATATCCCTGGGGCGTTCATCAGTCCAAACGGTAAAACAATAAACTCGTAATGTAAAAACCTCGTCTTAAATGCAGTCTTAGGGACGTCATCCTCCTTGATCAGTAACTGGTGATACCCTGATCTTAAGTTGATCTTTGAAAACACTGTCGCACCCTTCATGTGATCGAACAGATCACCAATCCTTGGCAACGGATATCGATTCTTGATCATTTCCTTGTTCAATTGACGGTAGTCAATGCAGAGTCTCCACAACCCATCATTCTTTCGTATGAATATAACAGTCGCACCCCATGGTGACACACTAGGATGTATCAGTCTTAGTTCCAACAAATCCTTCAGTTGCATTCTCAACTCCTGTAACTCCGGGGTCGACATACGATAAGGCATTCTCACTATTGGTTCAGTCCCCGGTTTTAGGTCTATCATAAATTCCAATTCCCTCTCTGGTGGAATCCTAGGTAACTCCTCTGGGAAGACATCCGCAAACTCTCTCACCATGGGAAGGTGTTCTAGACCTTCCGCTACTCTCTTCTCGTTTAATGCAAGGATCACATAAATATTACATCCTTTGTGCATGCTCTTCCGTAGCTACAAGGAAGAGATGAACCTCAGGGAAACTCCCTAGTTCCATCCTACAATCACGCATCTCTGTCCCTCATCATCGACCAAGCTCAACCGTTTTGAATTACAGTTGAGTATCGCCTCATCTGTTTCCAACCATTCCATACCAATCATGATGTCATAAGATCCTAATATTGTGACGTACAAGTTGGTCCTAGTGACAAACTCTCATAGTTTAAGGGTACAACTCGTAACCTTCCCTCCAACCTTCTGTTTGGCTCCCAAAGCCATCTCTACAAAGCTAAACTCATCCTGTTCAATTTCCTTTACCTTAATCCTTTTTAGTGCTGTATCAGAAATGAAACTCTTGGTAGCAGTGGGATCTATCAAAATACTAAGGGTCTGGTCAATGACGTTACCTGACGTGTCGAGCACAGTCGACTGGTGCTCTTCTTGGCGATTATTCACCACTGCATGAATCCAATGGGCCTTTCCCAAATATCCCACGGTAGTTGGTTCGACTGATCCAGATGCTCTAGTACTCTCCACTGGGCAGTCACGCTGGTAGTGTGGCTCCCCACATGTCCAACACCCCTTCTTTGGTCCAGTACTCCTGGTACCCGAAGTAGAAGCCAATGACCCACTAGCCTGGAATCCTGTTCTTTTCTGCTAAATAGGCCTAAACTGCTATTGTTGTGGTCGACACTACTGTTGATGTTGTGGTCTTCGGTAAGGAGTCCGCTGCCGAGGTGCTGTCCACCGAGGTGTAGTGAAAGTGGATCCTCTCAGGAAGCCACGATATCCTGGCATATGTCTGGTTGGTGTCTGATGTTGTTGTGCACCAAATGACACCTGCCCTACTGGTCTTACTGGAGTCCTTATTTGACGCATGTTGATAAGCTCCTCCTCTACTATGAGGGCCTTCTGGACGACATCATGCAAGGTCTGAGGCATGAGAATCCTAAACTTTACACGTATGTTGACATTAAGGCCAAAAAAGAGCCCGTTGACCTTATGCTTCTCGGTATTAAGGCGTAGAGCATACCGAAGCAACTCCATAAAACGTGCCTCATACTTGGGCACCGTACAACCGCTGTGTTGCAAGGCGTTGAACTAGTTGAGTTGATGCTCAATGAATTCCTCTGATAGGTACCTCTCTTGGAACCATTCTTCGAACAATTCCCATGACACATCTTCGACGGCCATGTTCAATTGTGGTAGGAGCATCTTCCACCATAGAAGAGTGCTCCCCTTCAGTTGAAATACTGTCATGCAAACCTTCATGTTTGAGGTATAGTCGCGAAGTGCAAATCACATCGCCATATTCTCCAACCATGCCTCGGTGGATGTGCCATCCGGGGCACCAAATAACTCGAAAAATTTGACCTTCTCAAGTTTGTGGTGAATGCTACCAGTACCGACCAGAGCGCACAGTGGACCCTTAGGGGGTGTCGGTGCCCTGGCCTCATCTCTGTCCAAACAGTTGATCAGTGCTTCACACATCCGGTGAAAGGACCTCATCAACCCAACCAAATCACTCACCTCTATCTGCTCCTCTCGACAACTTGTTTGTCTCCCTAGGGGTTAGACCCCTCAGGCATGTATGCTACTGGGGGCATTGTGCCTCCTCCCCTAGCACCCCGTCGTCTGCCTCTTCCGCGTCCTCTAACCATGATTACCTGCACGAATACAAATCAAATTAATTAGCAACCTTATAATCAAAAATCAAATCATCGAAATCCATAGTGATCCCAAGTCATCGGTCGAAACCCACTCTTATACCATATGTAACAACCACATCGTTACGACTACATACGACGCCACACGAAAGTAAAATTTTTTTTTTTTTAAAACAGGATGACAACAAAGATTACAGTTAAACAACGCAACTGGATGGTGAACACCACACACGCAGATAAGGAAACAAACAACAATGAATCACACAATAGCACAACGAGCAACTAGGAGAAACATGCGAAAATCTAAAACAGATAGAAACGACTACCTGCCCGACACAAACATGACAATGCCTACATGCTAAGACACAACATCCACAATCCCGATACAATGATCTCAATGGCCAGTAACTAGAACTTCTATGGCGCGTAAACAAAACGCATGAAGGCGTTATGACCCAAGCGTCATCAACAAATACAACGAACAAAATAACACAACGGGAAGCACAGACTCCGGCCAAGTTATCAATCGCCTCTATCCATTAGGGCATGAAATGATCCCCTCATCATGAATCATGTCGTTTTCAGGTGATAGGTGTGACAACAAATGTGGCACAACAACGTAATTGGACCCTCAACACAAGCTAAATTGAACGCGCTAGGAGATAAAGTTAACTATCTAAACCCAGATGACTCACCCTAGCTCTCAATCGACAAGTCAACAAGACAACTATGACATACAACAGAATAATTTCCTTCCGCAACAAAATCAATCTGTAGATATTAAATTATTATTATTAAAACAATAGTTCGTTGCAACTATATTCCAATTCCCCAAAGTTATATAAATGTAAATCGCCTTCCTTTAAAACTGAAACTAGATCGCTATCTTAAGAAGTTGTTATCTTTTAAACTGGAACTATACACTGAATCAAATAGTTTTAGTGAAATTGAACACCAAATTATTCACATAACAATAAATCAATTACAATGTAATTTTTGTGACTTATCAACCCAATATATCGCTGGCATGTAAGTCGCTATAAAAAAATTCACAACTTAATAATAAAAATAAATGACGAGGAAAAAGACTATAATCCTTGTCTAAATAAAGGAGTTAGTATTCTATTGAAATTGTTGCCAAGGTACATTATCGTTGTCCCTTATCACATAAAAACGTTATCGATGTATTAAAAAGAAGTATTAAATATATATGAAGAGTAGAGATTAAACATAATCATAATTGATGAGATAGACACCAGAAATGACTACCCATTCATTACCTAAGTTTGTTGTTTAATATAAGGAAATATAATTGTTGTATACTATAGATTCACTGTGTAAGCATGGAAATCGATGTCCTTAATCCAATATTTTTCTATCTATAAATTATGTGCTAAGTTGTCTATAATAATAAAGATTCTCTCATCATGAATTAATGTTGTCAAAAATTAAGATTAGTGTCAACATTGTCCTTTAAACATTAAAATTGTGGAGAATAACATTTACTTTCAACATAATAAAACTGTCATAAAACGCAGTTATCATTACATGTAATCCTTGTTTCTAATATTAAAAATCTCTAGCACACATCATACATCCAAACGTTGTCACTAAAACTAAGGAAGGAAAAAGTGATATCATTGAGCGAGTTATGGCATGGCTGAGTGGAAAGTGGTAAGGTTGTGTGTGAAATCGCTACAGAGTATAATAATTATAGTGAATTATATCACTATCCTAAAATCAATACGTTACGGTGACATCTGAAATACATCTCTGTGACAAGTGCTATGTTAACAATATAGCTATCAAATAGTAAATACATTCACGGTGATGTCAACATAAAATCGCTACGACTCATAGCTATCAATATCATTGAGATATCATTAAAATATTCATCGGGATAGCCAAATAAAAGGGGTTGGGATACAATTAAACGGAAATGCAGATATATAAATAAAACACAAAATTATCCCTTCATGGAACACAGACATGTGTAAATTGCAACTTCTATGTAAATCGTTGTCCATAATTAAATGAAAATGCATTCACTATATCAATGACATCGCAGTTTATATATAGTGCAAGTGAAATCAATAATGATAACTCCATGTAAATTAACTATGATGTAATCACTCGCAGGGTCATGTGTGATTTGGGGAATTCTAAAACGTTGTCAGGCAATTGAATGGGTGTAAAGAGTGTTGTGTTTGGCCAAATAAAAATGCATGGTAAGTTGGACTTCAAATGTAATAAATCTAAGAGGGAAAAATTTTGTGGTTGAATGTATTGAAACGTACAGTAAATTACCATAAAATTTTAATAAATCGCAGAGGGAAAATTTTGTGGTTGAATGTATTGAAATGCAGAGTAAATTGCCATCAAATTATAATAAATCGTAGAGGGAAAATTTGTAGGCCAGATGTATTGAAACACAGATTAAATTGCCATAGAAATATAATAAATCCCAGAGGGAAAAATTCGTGGTTGAACGTATTGAAACGCAGAGTAAATTGCCATCAAATTATAATAAATCACAGAGGGAAAAATTCATGGTTGAATGTATTGAAACACAGAGTAAATGATGGAGTTGTTGTGAAAACAATAAATACAAATCGTTGTGGGTAAGATGCCAAGAAGAGTGGGTTGAATGCTGGGTAAAAAAGGGTGAAAACACAAAGATTAATAAAACACATTGTTCAAACACCAAGATAATTTAGAACGCAGAGGTGATATAACATGCAGAGACCATTGCAAAAGCAGAGATAAAAAAAAAGATGTGTTGTAAAATGCAGATCCCAATGCAATGTAGAGATCAAAACACAGAGGTGTTATAAAATGAAGATCCCATTGCAACACAAAGATCAAAACGCAGATATAAGAAAAGGGTAAACAACTGGGAAAAATGATCCTTCGCTCATCATCCATGCATAGAAAAGAAGGGCATTAGAATCTATAGGTCTATAAACACCAAAGTGACGACCGTCGATTCGGCTCCTGGCCAACTACTCAGGCATGGACTGATGATCTAGGGATAAGGATGGAAGATAAATCACAATCTCTTCATAATAAACAATAAAACAAATAGAATAGTCTTAGCGACCAGGGATTGGGTTGCCAAGGAAATCAATTTAGATGCAGCGAGCATAAAACTATGATGAACTTAAGTTTTCGATTAAAAACGTTGAGTAAAACACATTTCTTTACACAATAGAAGTACAGTAATGAAAGCACGAGAACAAAATTAATCAACCATTCAAAATAAATGCTTGTGTACTGTAGCCCAAGGAAACAACTCCAAGTCGTTGTCCCATGCACACTTTGTCCAACTCCTGCTTGCCAACCGATGTGACTTCACCGGTACCTCCCATCCAACGTTAGGGGTACTCTTCTTCCCCTTGAACCCCCCGAGCCACAAAAGGGCCAAGCACACTAAACCAAAGAACAACTAGCACCCAGCTCGCCTCGCAAGGTCGAGCTACCACTCGTTACCTGAGCTAGGTATCCCAACTCCCACAAGATAACTCAGTCAAGACAAAAATTCTACAACATAACATTACACATAAAATATCAGATCCATGGTCCTCCTCCTCCATCCTTTTTATAGATTTTTTAAGGGATTTATTTCCCAAATTTATTTTTCATTAATTTAATTCAGAAAAACCTCCCCCGTACACATGTCACCCATCCCTCTAGTTGCACCAAGAATTAATTTCATTAATTATTTAATTATTCCTATTTCCCTCACCCACCTAAAAGCATTCATAAAATCGCTCCTTGGTGTCCCCATATTCCCTTACACATTTTAAATGACTTACGCCCTTACTAAATTCCTAGTTGAGTTCATAATTAGAAAGTTCTTAAAGGCAAGATTCCTTACTAAGTTAGTCATTCAACTTTTTCCTTACGTTTCCATTTTTCTTTATGTTTCCCTTTTTTCCCTTAGTTTCCTATTTCTTTTAAGTTTCCCTCTTTTCCCTTTTTATCTAAAACTCAAATTGGAAAGTGTAGAAAAACCACCTCTTTCTCTTTTTAATTAATAAAGTTTAATTAGCATATGTAGAAAAACAATCATTTATTTTTTAAAAATTTAATCCCCCAAAGTAATTTGATTTTAATAAATTAATTGAATTTCTTACCCCCTTCTCGTCACGTGTTTAATTATGATTATGATTATTATTATTATTATTATTTTACCACAAGTATCAATTAGACCTAGATTTTAATTTCCTAGGCTCGGCGACATTTTTATTAGAGAAATTGTTTTTAAACCTTACTTATCATGTCATTCATTTTAAGGTTGACTAGGTTTATTCACTTACCCTTTGAAATCGCAACATGCCCTTTAGGATGCACTAGGTGCCCCAAGGGTGCCACTCACCTCTTTTTTTTTCCTTGCACGACGTGCCCTTTAGGATGCACTACGTGCTCCAAGGGTGCCACTTGCCTCTTTCCATTTTTTGTGTTCGACGTGCCATTTAGGACACACTATGTACTCCAAGGGTACCACTCGCCTCTTTACTGTCTTGGTAGACATAAAAGACCCCTAGAGTCAATACTCTTCCAAGTGATCTTGTGGGAGACTAAGGGCCTCTAAGGAATAAGGCCCCTGCCTTATTGCGCACCCCTTAGAATCATCATCAGCAACTGTCTCAATCTTCCCTCACCGCATCGTGGGTCTTCTCGATCTAGGTAATAGTTAACCTACAGTTCGAGCCATGGTGGGAGTGCTAGTAGGTTGTGGAAGGTCTATTTTTCACACCTCTCCCTCAACATCTCTAGTTGTCATGCGTGACCCCTCTACTCCACATGTGAGTTTGGTCAACAAGCTATCGTCGTCCTGCATCATCAACAAATCATGTCAGCAATAATAATCAATCATCATAACATCTAATCAGATGTACATATGTCATATCTAAAACAATCAAACCCTAATAGTTCACTCCCTAACTCAATCCAGAGTCTAAGGGGTTTCATCGATGCTTCTGCATCCTCGAGGTCCAAAGTCCTGCACACTTAGGAGAACCCATTAAATAGAACCTGTCTATGTAAATACATAAAATAACATATAATCACATCCATAATGCCTCATAATCATAATCAAACGACCAATAGCATAATAATCTGGATCACTTGCAAGAAAGTGTCCTCAAAGAATAACTTCGCTATGTGAGTGCAAGAGCGGGATGTTACAAGTTTACAAGATTTATCCACATATTGAACCCTAATTCTTGTTACCAACAAACTTAACCAACTGTTAATTATACAAATTGGGTTCAAATGTTGGATAAAGTGTACCACACTTACCTTTATAGCACCCTTATGCTAGAGAATTTCCCTTAGAGATTTTTTCCTATGTGGAGTTCTGTCTCCCCACTCACCTCAACCTCCCCCTAAATATGGTGCAAATTAGCTAATTATTGATTGTTAATTTCATGATTTGAGGAGGAATTACCAACTTGATGTTACTTAAGATTAGTTAGTTACAAATTTTTATTATCATATTATCATTAATATTTAATTCTTTAAATTTTTTGAGGAATTTTGTTTTTCATTGGTGTCTATATTTTAGAAGATGTAATACCCCATTTTTAGTCCCAATATTATTAATGTATTTTTGGTTGGTTTATTTGATGAAAGACCTAATTTCCTGTAAAGTTGAAAGGTTGGAGAGCCTAGTAATATAATACTTTAAATATTAATAATAAAAACACATAGTTGGAAATGGATGGACAAGGACAGAGTTATAGGGGGATATGATTCCATAAGAGAGGGGGATAAAAGGGGCTAATCCAATTTATTATATTTTATTTATCCATCATGGAATTAGTTGGGAAAAGTGGTTACGTGAGCTTCTTGGGGAAGCGATGTGGTGCCTTGTGTTCATGCATATTTAACCATACTTATTGGTTTTTGGGTCGTTATTGGTCATTCTCACTTATCATTGTTCTTATTTTCTGCATCATAACAAAAAGATCGAGGTAGAGAGCCATTACTAGTTGGTTGTAGGTATATCGTTATTTCAACAAGAAATTAATGCCTATGTGCATGGGAATGATGGAAGTTGAGTAGGAAATATCCACAATTGGGAATCCTTGGAGCTTCCAACATTAATATTTCCTAGGCAATAGCACTGGATCCCTAGAAAGAATTGTAAAAACTTGAGGGACTTCATTTCAGAAAAGAGGGTTCCTTTCTTTGGGTTATGTGGGTTGAGGGGGAAAGAGAGTTGGTAAGTTGGTATTTTGTGTGTGGTTGAGAAAAATATGAGAGATTCATACCTAGATGGTGTCTGTGTTTTATAGTCATCCTAGGAACTTGTCCTTGTGGATTCATAACCTCATCCCAGGGGTGGCCTGTTGTAGAAGTTAATGCGAAAAAAAATCCCAAGGTTGGGTGGAATGTCTAATGTTTGTAGCTAGTTGGTGAAGCTATTCTTTAAAGATAATCTCTATGTGTTTCTTTGTAAATTATATTTCTACTATGTATTTGTTTATATGTGTTGAGTTTAAAATGTGTTGGTTCGTTGATAATGTTGTTCATGTCATGAAAAATATTTATTTTACATATATATACATGGTTCTTGAATGTTCATGGAATGAAAAATATTCCCATAACATTAATAGGAAGTCAAATCAATTCAAGAACATGAATTTTTAGGTTCCTAGGTTACAATGTACATTACATATTAGTATCATAGTGTCATTTGAAATGCTCAGGTTGTATGGGCCGACACACAAGACAACCTAATGTTTTTAGTAGGGTGTCAGCCAGAGGGCACCTTGGTGGATCAAAGTTTCTCTTGAAATTATGAATTATGAATTTTTAGAGATTTTAAAACAATGGGAATTTTTCCATACACAGTGAAGAAGGGGACACGAGGATGACAAGGTAGGATTGAAGTGACTAGAGGGATGACATGGAATGTCCTTAGGGTTCCATGTGGACCTAAAGTGCCACCTCATTGTTGATGTTTTGGTATATGCCGGAGGTATTAACCTCCAATATAACCTTTGTTCTTAGAATAGAAGATTCTGGAATCAAGAGAACCATTAAACATATGTGGAAATACTCTAGAAGAGAAGTTGCCCCAAGGCAAATAATAATAAAGAATTAGAAGGCTCCAGAAAGAGAAGCCGGCCCCACATGAAAATTCACTTCAACGGGATAATATAAATAGAGGTAAGGCGCTACCTCATTTTCACACTCTCACTCACTCAATTAGGGTGCAAGTCTGAGGAGCAGCAGTTGCAGTGGCGACGTAGAAGGAGGTGCAAGTCTAAGGAAGGTGATGCAATAGTTGCAGTGGTGAAGTCTCTTCTATTTCATTCTTTCTGGTATATCTCCCTTGTGCACTTCTCTTGGTTAAGGTACACTCTCTTGGTATTGTGTTGTTTCTACAGTCGTGTTGGTATTTCTGGATATGGTTTAGAAGTTTCTTCATGTACAGATTCTATCTAATAAAATGTTACTGTGCTCGGGGTGGTACGTGTAAGTGGCTATGGTTGCGTGATGATGGTGTAACATTGTCTATGGTAAAACGAGCATACAAAAATTTTAACGTGGAATCATAGTTGGTTTCTTCCAGGACAATCTAACCACTAGAAGGAAGATTGCCAGTTTCCCCTATTATAAATCTTGTTGAGAACTTACAAAATCCACCAAGAAGGTCGTTTAATGAGGGGAATCTTTCCCATGGATCAAATCTCCAAAATTCAGAAGTTGGAAAATTAAGGTTTCCTCATAAAACCCTAGGTCAAGACTTTTGGGAATTTAAAGGTGAAGTTGGAGCAGATCCTTGAAAAAAGGAGGTCGCCTTAGCATATCACACTGACTGGTAAGTCCAAAATTAATTTCTACAAAGTCTCAAATTTTATCATATTTCTAGATCTCGGGGTAGAATGACTTCGAACACTAAGCTTGATGAGAATCTTGAGGGTGTTGATAACTTCTCAGCATGCAAATATAGAGTGATTCTCATTCTAGAGGAAAATGATCGAGAAGGCTTCATTGAATAACAATTTGTAGAGCCTGAGGGAGATGAGGCTAAGGAAAAGTACAAGAAGAATATGGTTAAGGAAAAGAGGATCATTGTAGATTCTATCAAGGGTCACTTGATCCCTCATGTCTCATTATTAAAAACCCTGAAAAAAATGTTTGATTCCTTATCCCAGTTCTATGAAGGAAATAATATCAACCGAAAGATGGCATTGAGGACACAACTCAAGAATGTGAAATGTTGAATTCAGAAACCATTCAATCCTACTTCACAAGGGTGTCTCAAATCAAATAATAGGTAGAATCCATTGGATACACAATTGAATAAGATGAACTAGTAATGGCCACTTTGAATGGTCTCCCAAAGTATTTGGAATCATTTATTCAAGGAATCTATTTCAGAAGAAAGCTAACAAAGTTTAGCAGGCTATGGGAAGATTGTACTCAAGAAGAAGCCATACTGGAAGCAAGAGAAGAAAATTTGGGTGATGATCATCAAGCATTAGTATCAAATGCAAGAAAAGGAAAGAGGATCGTCCCCCCAAGAAATTTCAAACGTCATAGAAGTCTCAAAAGAATAAAAAAGATTACTCAATCTACAAATGCTTCATCTTCCAGAAGATGGGACACATTGCAAGAAATTGTCCTCTCATAAAAGAGACAATTAGAAAAGGAAAAAATAAAATACTTCATTCTCATGCCACATAAGATGATGAACCTACTTAGAAGAGAACAAAAGATTATGACTCAAGTGAAGAACATGTATTGATATCATCTCTCACAGGAACAGTCACTCATGGAAGTGACACATGGCTTACTGATAGTGGTGCTTCTAAGAAGATGACCAGTTATAAGGATTCTCTCTCAAATATGGTTAGGAAGGATTCACCTCATAAGGTGAAAATTGGAGATGACTATCAGTATCCCATTAAAGGAGTAGGATAAACCTCCTACTAGTTGGATTCCGGAAAACCTTTGAAGAGAAAGATGTCTTGTATGTACCCTGTTTGAAGAAGAATCTCCTTTCTATCTCGGCATTGGAAGAGAATGGATTTAGAGTTTCTTTTATTGATGGTGAAGTTATTATATGGCCAAGAGGGAAGTCTATTGATGTTGTTATTTTGATTTGTGTCCAAGAGGGAGGTTTATACAAATTAAAGAGACACTCATATTCAACATTAGTACACAACAAAGTAAATCCAAGTGAGCTATGGCATAGAATATTTTCTCACTTACATTACAAAACATTAACGATCGTAAGCAAGATGGTAATAGGTTTTCCATAAATTTAGGTGGATCATGAAGGTATATCCAAAGGATGTGCACAAGGAAAGAACGTGAAGAGTCTATTTCCAAGCAATGATAGCAAAGCCAAAGGAGTTTTGGACATTGTGCATTCAGACGTGTGTGGACCAATGACAGTTACTTCACTTAGCAAGTATATATATTATGTTTCATTTATTGATGATTCCTCACGTAAGACTTGGATTTATTTCTTGAAAAAAAAAAAGTGAAGTATTCAACAAGTTCAAGGAATTCAAAGCCCTTGTAGAAAATCTTTTCTTACATCAGGTAAAAAAATTACTTGATGTTCTTTTCTTACAAGAGACCATGGGTAGGGGGACATAATAATTTTTTATTTGAGTAAATTTCTCCCTGGTTGGGAGTTTCTTGGTCTTGATTTCGATGGATTATCTGGAGGTATCATCACTAGATTTTCACAATCCATTTATCTAATTAATTTATACTATGTGCATTCAGGACTAGTAGCAAAGGTTGCATGAAACATTTTGAACATATTATTTCTTCTATGTAATGTTCACGGGCCCTATATTAACCGAGAGTTGTATTGGGACCAATCACTACAGTATAAGGCCTTTTTATCAGATAAAACCATTGATGGGGGGAGACTTCAATTTTTCAATGGGAAGAGATGATTTTTTGGGGGATTTGGCTTAGGAGAACCCTCTAACACAATATTTTCATGATAAGATAGAGTTGGTGGGATTGGTGGATGTCGAGCCGAACGTGTTATATCCTACATGGGCTTACAATATACAAGCATCTTAATTGTTTTTTGGTGCACCAAAATATTCTTGCAAACTTTGGCATTTTCAGATTGTGGGTTGGTAAAGGTAAATTATTAGACCATTTTCCAATTTTTTATTAATTTGATTCACCACAAGGAAGGTTAGGGGATCCATTTAAATTTAATCCATATTGGATCAAAGTTGAGGAGTTCTAAAATATGGTGGAAGGATCTTGGACCAAATATGACCCAAACCTCAGTTCGGATGCATCACATCAATTTGTTTCCTCTCTCAAATAGTTAAATAAAGTGGTAATTGAATTGAATATAAATCATAGAAAATAGAGGGATTTATCACTTCTAGGCATTGAGAAGGAGATGAAAAATATGTATGAGGAAGTGACCTTGGGGAAAGTGGGTGAGGTCGATATGGAATGTGTTCAACAGTTAGAAGCAAATAGATACAGCAATATCCTTGAGCAAGAAAAATCGTGGAGGTTGAAGAGTCGGTCTATATGGATTTATGTTGGATATTTGAATACACAACTTTTCCAATGATATGAAAGGCACTGCCGAAGTAATAATACTATATGGG
>ML777514.1:1086906-1106966 GCA_009831015.1 Picea engelmannii
GTTTCATGAACCTCCTTGTTATGACATGGATGTAGCCCTAAATCTCCTCTCTCACTTCCGAGAGATGGTCAGAGAGGAAGAAAACCAATATCTCTTTAATGATATTTGATTAGAGGAGTTATAGGTAGTGATATGTATTTTAAAAAAGATAAGATCCCAGGGCCCGATGGGTGGACCATTGAATTATTCAAAGTGTTTTTTGATCTCGTTGGGCATGACCTACTGAGAGTTGTGGAGAAAATATGTGTGAATATAAAGGTTCCCAGTAATATCAACTCCACATTTATTTCCCTAATCCCCAAAATGGATTTCCCTTGACTACTTATGATGAATTTCACTTTATATCTCTTTGTAACTATTTATATAAGATTACGGTTAAGATTATTGTTGCGTGACTAAAACAAATTCTATATGATATAATTAATGTTGAGTTGTTTGGGTTTCTGAAGGAAAGATCGATTCATGAGGCAATAAGATCAACTCATTAAGGGATTCACTCGATAAAGACTTCCCTCCTGCCAATTTTTGTGATCAAACTTGATCTCTCTAAGGATTATGACTATGTATATTGGCTATATCTCACGCTCCTTATACTTCATATTAGGTTTGTTTTAAATGTTGTAAATGCGATTATGTCTTGTGTCTCTTTAGCTCAATTTTTTTATTTTACTAAATGTTGCAGGTTCCTCAGTCTTCAGAGAAAGTCGTGCTCTTTGACACGGGTGACCCCTCTCTACATATTTTTTCTTTTTAATTGTAGATGGACTAAGTAGAGTATTATCAAAATATTATAGACTTTATCATATTCATGGGTTTTAGTTGGGTAGATCGGTTTGGCTCACACATATTCTATTTGTAAACAACATATTACTTTTGTTTTACTATAATAAAGTAGAGGGACAAAAACTACAGGAGAATATAGATTTATTCTGTGGTTCCACTGGTATGACTAAACTTGGTTAAATTTGATACTTATATTCTGCCTAGTGATGAGGCCATGAGATAAGATATAGTCAACATTTTCCCCTTTCCTAATCATGATTTAAATGATGGTTTAACTTACCTGGGATATATAATCAATCCCAAAAGTTATTGTCTTAGGGATTGGAGATGGCTTGTCATGAGAGTGGAACAGTGGATCTCTTTATGGAGAAATCATCGGATCATGAGAGGGGTTCGTTTCACTCTCATAAATTCAATTATTGAGGCTATACCAGTCTACTGGAATTTCCTGGAAAACATTTCAAAGGGTATCTTGAACTACATAAAGAAATATTGTTGTAATTATTTATAGAATGGTAGCTCCAACTACATGGGGTCCCACTTAGTGAAGTGGCAGACCCTTTGTCACCCTAAATATTTGGGCGGTTGATGCAGACCCCCTACCTCGGCAGGGTCTACCGACCTCTCGTTCACTAGATCATTCAATTCTCTGTTGAGTTGGATTATCTCTTTCGGGTTCCTATTGAAACCTCCATGAAATAATTATCCATAGTTCCTTTAGAGACTCAGCCCGGGTGAAAAAGAACCATGCGTGAGCTTCCCCTCCACGTGACCACTACCCATGACCAAAATCCTAACCAAAAGGTACTTCACGTTTTGCGATTTCAGGACTTCTACTGCAAGTCACCCCAACTCTACAGACCTTTGAAATCTCGACAGGGGCCTAGAACTTGTTAGCTATGCCCTTATCATTCAACCATATGACATACGGTCATGACCCAGGGTTCATCTCTCAAGCACATCAGGGTTTCGCATATCGGTAACTCCTGATTTGATTCACCTCCATTATTTTGAGGTGCGAACCCGTGATGCTTTAGATATTACATCCCAGATCATTCCTCAATTCGACGGCTCAGATCAAATTGTGCTCACTCCTGACTCCTGAAATGTCGATATTTCAAAATTATTTCTGGAAAATCAATGGTCCACGCTTTATCCTTGACTGATGGTCATTATATAGTCATGAACTCGGGTTTCGCGAGTTCTCACGATTCTCCCTTTTGACCTTTCCCTCCTGCTAGTCAGTGAAATGTTGATCTGCTGCCACCTGTCCTTCTGACGATGGACGGTCCCGATGATTTCATAACATGGGGACTTCGCAAAGTCCACTCTTCTACACACTATATAAGGGTTTAAACCTCGTGCACCTTCCTTTGTATCCAATGATTTTTGGTCTACGCGCTCAGATCTGACGACCCAGATCTAAACTTCTCCCACACTCGCTTCTCCTATCTAGAATTAGTTTTGATGGTCCAGATCGCTCCTCTGCAGCTGATCTAATGATAATTGTCCCTCCTCATCTTGAGCTTTGTATTTCTTCCAGACTTGGAAGATTTCGACGCTTCGAAGGTCTCGGCCTTCGATATACCTCTTGCAATTCCTGATTACTTTGGGTCTCAACTTCCTCTTTCCCTCCTGATCTTTTGTCAATGAAACTTGGCCTCGGCCCTGCGCACACTTGTGCTCTACGTGTAAACTTGCACTACTCCTCTTGAGATTTTTGCTTGCTCGGTCTCTAAGTCATTCGACCCTTCTGGGTCTTTCTTAGAAGAATTCTAGTGCCCCTCCTGGCACACTCTATGCTCAACCTCCTGAGCTTTGGAACTTGAAAAAAGTTCTCTCTGCCCGCTTTCCTCGCACTTTGACTGGCCTTCATCTGGCTATCCTTCAAAACTTCATCCAAGTGTTGTCCTGGTGCACTCCTTGCACAGGTCTTCCTCCAGAGTGTTCAACAACTCTATTTCTCCTTGAGCTTCAACTGCTCAGACCTTAAAGGTCTTTGTCCCTTTCACTCCTCGAAGGGATATAAGTGTCCTCTTGGAAACTTCTGCTCAAGCACTCCTTGTTGAGCCTTCAGAGTGTCCAGTAACTCTGTGAGTGTCTCTCCTTGACACTTCTTTTTTTTATGAACTCGAAATAGAGTTTTTTTGTGCACTTCTTACACTCGCTTGATGCCCACCTGGCAGAGCTCTATAGAATCCTCAACAATTATGTCTCTCTATCCCTTTCTCTGCACAGTCTCTCCTCCAAGGTGTTCAATAATATTGAGGCTTCTCCCTTGAGTCTGTGAATCCTTTTGGTGTGCCCTCCTAGCACGTTCTCACCTGAACTCGATTTGAGATTCAGATGCGCACTCCTTGCGCCGACTACAAAGTTTCCAATACTTCGTTTTGCACTCCTTGCACAACTTAAAGAACCCAGAAACAATTCCAGCAAACTCACAGATAGAGAATTCTATCTATACCTGCAGATGAAAACTTAACATACATCTACAACATCCATTCATAAGCACAAATGACATTCATAAACATATCAACACATATAGAAAGTTCATATCAACACATATAGAAAGTTCATATGCAAGAAAAACTGCTTTCTCTCTATTAAAATGAATGTCCGATTACAATATGTGCATGCTGTATTGTAACATAGTCTCAACTCTCTCAAGCAAACTATGTTATCTCCTATTCAACAATACTACTCCAACTGCCTCATTTTGGCAAGCCATGCATCTACATCTTCCATAGGTCATCTCGGGTTCCCTACGACTACTCGTCTACTCCCCCAAAAATGAAAAACCTAACTGCTACTCTTGTTCACTTACATTCAAGACTGAGAGTGAAACTCCCAGATCTCTTGTGATCATTCAGATCCCAAGAATTTTGCTCTTCTTCACCCATCCTTTCAAAAACGGATCTACAGAAAACGCCAGCATGTAGATTCCTTTTTAAATTAGAAGGCACACTATGGGATTGGGTTATCCTTTCGTGTGCACTATGGTGCTGAGTCATCCTTCCATGTGGGCTTGCCGACGATGATCCTGCATCATACTCCATCGCTGGGAAAATCATGAGCTCCTTCTCATGGCTCCCTCTGCTCCGTTGTTGATGTCCTCCATGGTCCCATACTTTCTCTTGGAGTTGTTCATCTGCTCCTTTTCCTTGTTGTCTCTTTCTCCCTATTGCTCCCGCAAGTTTTCTTATGTCCCATACTTATCTGATGACTTCTTCTTGTGATGCTTCTATCATCAATCTCTTTATATCCTCTATTTCTTTGTCCAGCTGGTCCATTGGCTGGTTTTCCCCCTACAGTATGCTATGTTTCCTCTTCTCTCCATCAATTTCTAACTTGACTTGTTGGATAAGATTATTTTGCATCTTTACCCTTCTCTCTAGGGCCTCCATTTCTTCACACAGATCAACAAGATCCATGCTATCTATTGTAGGTTCGCATTCTACAGTTATCTCTGTCTCGGCTTCTTGGCTGAAATTTTTGAGCCATTCCTCTGAATTCTCTTCCTTCTCCATATCTGGGGTACATTGAAATGTGTACTCCTTCTCCTTTTTACTAATCTGATCAATTTTAACTTTCATGTTATCTTCATCTTCCGTGGCATTAGTTGGCCACTCTGATGTAGACTCCAGTTCTACAGTCTCCCCACTGAGTTGTTTCTCAGCTTTCTCCTCTGACAGATTGAATTATGTCATCTCTTATTGTGTTGGTTCAAATCCAATTCCCTCCAACTACTCCCTAGGATGGTATGCTCCTCCACCTGTCTCCAATGTATCCTGTTGGGTATGTCTACTCTTCATATTTATCCTTCTCTCATGGAATTCCAATTCCTCATACAACTCAACAAAATCTATGTTGTTTGCTTCCTCTTCTGCTACAGCCTGCAGTGCTAGAGTCATCTCCTGTTCAGCTCTCGGGATGAAATTTTTGAGCAAATCTGTTGAATGATCTTCTCCTGAAATCTACACGACTGTCTCCTGGAATCCATCTTCTAGTTCTAGATTGTTCAACCAATCCTCCATCATCTTCATCTCTTTCTCCCATTGAGTGAGAAATTCATATGAATTCTCCTCTTTTTCTGTTGGGGAAAACATCAATTTTTTCTCCTCTTCTTCCTCTATGATAGTCATTGTTGGATGTCCTTCATATTCTATTTCATATGCAACACATTCTCTGGCCTCAACTGGGCTATGTGGTAGGAATACCTCAATTCCTCCAATGATCAATTTATTTTTTATCCTCCTCTGTCAGCACTCCTTGTTGATCTGAACTCTCCTTTGAGTTCATGAGACTCTCACATAGCCTCATATCTTCTCCCTTGCCCACCTGGTATCTAGGCATTTATTCTCTACCCATCTGGAATCTCATGAGATCAACTGATCTCTCTCCATTTCTCACCTGGCAACCTGAACTTTCTTCACTGCCCTACTGGAATTATATGAGATCATTCACTGATCTCCTTCCATTGCCCACCTGGCAACTTGAAATTTCAATTCTTCCCTCCTGGCAGTTTATGAGATCCTTAAATGATCTTTGCCTCTCCTCATCACTGAGATTCCTCCCAATCTCTAGTTCACATATGTGAACCACTTTCTTCTCTGTGTCACTGAGGTTTCCAGCTTGCCTCAGCCACTTCCTCAACTCTTGTTGCTTCTTTCTGGACAACAACTTCTGGACATGAAATTTTACCTTCCTCTTCAAAGGCCATTCATAAGTCCAGTGAATAATTGCCTCTTGTTTCATCTTCAATGCTAGCCTCTCCATATTTTCTCTTATTTCCTTGAGCTCTTTATCCATTTCTTCTTTACTTTTCTCTTGGTGGCCTCCTCTTTGACCACGCTTATGGCCTTCAGTAGCCATCTTTTCTGTCTTCACCCCTCATGGCTATCTACCATTTGTTGTGCACCTTGCAACAATCTTCACAGAGAATCGATACTCTGTCTTCCTTCACCTATTGTCCATAAGTGAACTTCATCTTCTGAGACCATCTGAAGTCATCAGATTATTTCTATTCACCTTCTCACCTTTACCTTCAATCTGCAGATACAATTCAACTCTTGATACTACTTGATGTATTCAGATTGTCTTATCTATATCTTTCGCCTGAAATCTAGAGACAAAATCAACTCTGATACTTCTTGATGGTATCAAAGTATCTCCTTTCACCGTCTCACGTTTGGCTGTTGTCCGCAGACAAAATTTTATCTTTCTCCTCTTTCTCTTTCGCCTGAAATATATAGATGAAAATTTCAGCTCTTATACCACTTGATGTTATCAGAGTATTTTATTTATCTACTCTTTTCTACAGAAATTAAAAATCTATGCTCTGATACCAATTGATGCAGACCCTCTACCTCGGCAGGGTTCGTTGACCTCCTGGTCACTGGATCATTATATTCTTTGCTGAGATGGATTAGCTCTTCCAGGTTCCTACTGAAACCTCCATGAAATAATTATCCATGGGTCCTTTAGAGAGTCATCCTGTGCGAACAAGCACCAGGTGTGAGCCTACCCTCCACGTGACCACTACCTGTGACCACAAGCCTAACCAAAATTTACTTTGCATTTCACGATTTTGGGACTTCTGCTGCAAGTCACCCCGACTCTCCTGACCTCTGAAATCCTGACAGGGGCCTATCACTTTCTAGATCCGCCCTTATCCTTCAACCATATGACCTCTGGTCATGACCCGGGGCTCATCTCTCAAGCGCATCATGGTTTAGCGTATCAGGAACTCCCGATGTTATTCACCTCCATTCATCCAAGGGGTGAACCTGTGATGCTTCAAATCTGATGGCCTAGATCCTTCCTTGATCCGATGACTCAGATCAAATCACTCTCACTCCCGACTCCCGAAATGCCGATATTTAAAAATTATTTCTGGACAATCAATGGTCCATGCTTTCTCCTCGACTGACTACTATGATTAAGTCACAAACTCAGGTTTCACGAGTTCTCACGATTCTCCCCTTTGACCTTTCCCTCCTGCGAATCAGTGAAATGTTGATCTGCTGCCACCTGTCCTTCTGATGATGGGCGGTCCCGATGATTTCAGAACTTGGGGACTTCGTAAAGTCCATTCTTCTGTACAGTATCGAAGGGTTTAACCCTCATGAACCTTCCTCCAGATCCAATGGCTGTTGGTCCACGCGCTCATATATGATGGCCCAAATATGTTATTCTTCTGCACTCACTTCCTCTGTCTGGATGTAGTTTCGATGGTCCAGATTGATCCTCTGAAGCTGATCTAATGATAGTTGTCGCTCCTCATCCTGAGCTTTGGCTTTCTTCCAGACTTAGAATATTTCGATGGTTTGAAGGTATCGGCCTTAGATATACCTCCTAGGAGCCCCGATGACTTTGGGTCTCAGCTTCTACTTTCCCTCCTGAGCTTTTGTCAATGAATCTTGGCCTCGACCCTATGCACACTTGCGCTTTGTGTGTAAACTTGCACTACTCCTCCTGAGATTTATTATTGCTCGGTCTCTAAGGGACTCGACCCTTCTGTGTCTTCCTTAGAAGAATTCTGGTGCCCCTCCTGGCACACTCTACACTCAACCTCTTGATCTTTGGAACTTGAAACAAGTTCTCTCTGCACGCTTTCCTCGCTCTTTGACTGGCCTTCAACTGGTTGTCTTTCAACACTTCGTCCGAGTGTTGTCTTGGTGCACTCCTTTCATAGGTCTTCCTCCAGAGTGTTCAACAACTCTCTTTCTCCTTGAGCATCAACTGCTTAGACTTCAAAGGTCTCTGTCCCTTTCTCTCCTCGAAGGGATATAAATGTCCTCTTGGAAAATTTTTATCAAGCACTCCTTGTTGAGACTTCAAAGTGTTCAGTAACTCTGTGAGTGTCTCTCCTTGACACTTCTCTTCTTTCTGAACTTGAAATAGAGTTATTTTGTTCACTCTTTGCACTCGCTTGATGCCCACCTGGCAGAGCTCTACAAAATCCTCAACAATTATGTCTCTTTGTGCCTTCCTCTGCACAATCTCTCCTCTAATGTGTTCAGTAATCTTAAGGCTTATCCCTTGAGTCTATGAATCCTTCTGGTGTGCCCTTCAGGCACTTTCTCCCATGATCTCGATTCGAGATTCAGATGCACAATCCTTGCGCCAACTACAAAGTTTACAAAGTAGCCTAAAGAACCCAGAAACAATTCCAACAAACTCAGATATAGAGAATTCTATCTATCCCTACAGATGGAAACTTAACATACATCTACAACATCCATTCATAAGAACAAATGACATTCATAAACACATCAACACATATAGAAAGTTCATATGCAGGAAAAACTGCTTTCTCTCTATTAAAATGAATGTCCAATCACAATATGTGCAGGATGGACTATAACAGTCTCATCTCTCTCAAGGAAACTATTATATCTCCTATTCAACAATACTACTCCAACTACCTCATTTGGGAAAGCCATGCATCTACATCTACCAAAGGTCCTTTTGGGTTCCCTCTGACTACGTGTCTACTCCCCAAAAAATGAAAAACCTAACTGCTACTCTATTTCAGTTACATTCAAGACTGAGAGTGAAACTCCCAGATCTCTTGCGATCATTCAGATCCCGAGCATTTTTCTCTTCTTCACCATCCATTCAAAAACAAATCTACAGAAAACGCCAGCTTGTAAATTCCTTTTTAAATTAGAAATGCGCACTATGGCGCTGAGTTATCCTTTCACATGCACTATGACGCTGAGTCGTCCTTCCATGTGGGCTTGTCGACGATGCTCCTACATCATATTCCACAGCTGGGAAAATCATGAGCTCCTGCTCATGGCTCCCTCTACTCTGTTGTTGAGTTCCTCTAGGGTCCCATACTTTCTATTGGAACTGTTCATCTGCTCCTTTCCCTTGCTGTCTCTTTCTCCCTGCTACTCCCATAGATTTTCTTATGTCCCATACTTCTCTCATGACTTCTTCTTGTGTTGTTTCTAGCACCAATCTCTTTATCTCCTCTATTTCTTTGTCTAGCTGGTCCACTGGTTGGTTTCCCCCCTACAGTATGCTATGTTGCCTCTTCTCTCCATCAATTTCTAACTTGACTCGTTGGATAAGATTCTTTTGCATATTTACCCTTCTCTCCAGGGCCTCCATTTCTTCACACAGATCAATAAGATCCATGTTATCTATTTTTTCCTCCTCTGATGTAGGTTCACATTCTATAGTTATCTCTTGCTCAATTTCTTGGCTGAATATTTTGAGCCATTCCTTTGAATAATCCTCCTTATCCATATCTTGGGTACATTGAAATATGTACTCCTCCTTTTTACCAATCTGATCAATCTAAACTTCCATGTTATCTTCATCTCCCATGGCACTAGTTGTCCACTCTGTTGCAGAATCCAGTTCTACAGTCTCCCCACTGAGTTGCTGCTCATCTTCCTCCTCTGATAGATTGAATTTTGTCATATCTTCTTGTGTTGGTTCAACTCCAACTCCCTCCAGTTGCTCCCCAGGATAGTATGCTCATCCACCTGTCTCTAACTTATCCTGTTGGGTATGTTTACTCTCCATATTTATCCTTCTCTCCTATAATTTGAAATTCCTCATACATATCAACAAAATCTATGTTGTCTTCTTTCTCTTCTGCTATAGGATGTAGTGCTGCAATCATCTCCTGTTTATCTCACGGGCTGAAATTTTTGAGCAATTCTGTTGAATTCTCTTCTATTGCAATTTGCATGACTGTCTCCTAGCATCCATCTTCTGGTTCTGGATTATTCAAAAAATCCTCCATCATATTCATCTCTTGCTCCCATTGAGTGATCAATTCATCTGAATTCTCCTTTTTTTTTTGTTGGGGCAAACATTAGTGTATGCTCCTCCTCTTCCTCTATGATAGTCACTGTTGGATGTCCTTCATATTCTACTGCATCTACAACACATTATCTAGCCTCGACTGGGATATGTGGTAGGAATACCTCAATGTCTCCAATGATCAGAATATATTTTTGATCCTCCTCTGTCAACACTCCTTGTTGATCTGAACTCTCCTCTAAGTTCATGAGACTCTCACATAGCCTCATCTCTTCTCCCCTACCCACATGGTATCTAGGGATTTATTCTCTACCCACCTGGCATCTCATGAGATCAACTAATTTCTCTCTTTTTCTCACCTAGCAACTTGAAATTTCTTCATTGCCCTGCTGGAAGTCTATGAGATCATTCATTGATCTCCTTCCAGTCCCCACCAAGCAACTTGAAAGTTCACTTCTACCCTCCTGGCAGTTTATGGGATCCTTAACTGATCTCTACTTCTCATAATCATTGAGATTTCTCCCAATCTCTGGTTCACACATGTGAATCACTTTCTCCTCTGTGTCACTGAGGTTGTCAGCATCCCTTCAACAACTTCCTCAACTCTTGTTGCTGCTTTCTGGACAAAAACTTATGGACATGCCATTTTACCTTCCTCTTCAAAGGCCATTCATAAGTCCAGCGCATTTTTTCCTCTTGTTGTATCTTCAATGCTAGCCTCTCCATATATGCTCTTATTTCCCTGAGCTCTTTATCCATTTCCTCTTTACTTTTCTCCTGGTGGCCTCCTGTTCGACCACGCTTATGGCCTTCAGTAGCCATCTTTTCTGTCTTCACCCCTCCTAGTTATCTACCATTTGTTGCACACCTTGTAACAGTATTCACAGAGAATTAGTACTCTGTCTTCCTTAACTTGTTGTCCATAAGTGAACTTCAGCTTCTGAGACCATCTGATGTCATTAGATTATTTCTATTCACCTTCTCACCTTTGCCTACAATCTACAGATACAATTAAGCTCTTAATACTACTTGATGTAGTCAGATTTTCTACTCTATATCCTTCACTTAAAATCTACAGACGAAATCAACTTTGATACCTCTTGATGGTATCAAAGTATCTCCTTTCATCATCTCACCTTTGTCTGTTGTCTGCAAAAAAAAAATCGTCTTTCTCCTCTTTCTCTTTCACCTGAAATCTACAGACGAAAATTTTATCTCTGATACCACTTGATGGTATCAGAGTATTTTCTTTATCTACTCTTTGCTACAGAAATTAAAAATATATGCTCTGATACCACTTGATGCAGACCCCCTAACTCGAAAGTGTTCACCGACCTCCCGGTCAGTGGATCGTTCAATTCTTTGTTGAGATGGATTAGCTCTTTCAGGTTCCTGCTGGAACCTCCATGAAATAATTATCCACGGGTCCTTTAGAGACTCAGCCCACACAAACAAGAACCAGGCATGAGCTTCCCCTCCACTTGACCACTACCCATGACAACAAGCCTAACCAAAAGGTACTTCGCATTTCATGATTTTCTGTTGCAAGTTACCCTGACTTTCCTGACCTCCGAAATCTCGACAGGGGCCTATCACTTGCTAGCTCCGCTCTTATCCTTCAACCATATGACCTTCGGTCATGACCAGATGCTCATCTCTCAAGCGCGTCAGGGTTTCGTGTATCAGGAACTCCCGATGTGATTCACCTCCGTTATTATGAGGTGTGAACCCACGATGCTTCAGATCTGACGACATAGATCCTTCCTCAATCCGATGGCTCAGATCAAATCGCTCTCACTCTCAACTCCCAAAATGTTGATATTTCAAAATTATTTCTAGACAATCAATAGTCCACACTTTCTCCTCGATCGATGGCTATGATCAAGTCGTCAACTCAGGTTTCGAGAGTTATCACGATTCTCCCCTTTGACCTTTCCCTCCTACAAGTCAGCGAAATGTTGATTTGATGCCACCTGTCCTTCTAACGATGGACGATCTCGATGATTTCAGAACTTGGGGACTTCGCAAAGTCCACTCTTCTATACACTATCGAAGGTTTTAACCCCCTTGCACCTTCCTCAGGAACCAACGGCTGTTGGTCCACGTGCTCAGATCTAACGACCTAGATTTGATCTTCTCCTGCGCTCGCTTCTCTTGTCTAGACGTAGTTTCGACGGTCGAGATTGCTCCTTTGCAGCTGATCTAACAATAGTTGTCACTCCTCATCCTGAGCTTTGTCTTTCTTCCAGACTTGGAAGATTTAGACGCTTCGAAGGTGTCGGCCTTAGATCTACCTTCTGCAAGCCCTTATGACTTTGGGTCTCGGCTTCCGCTTTCCCTCCTGAGATTTTGTCAATGAAACTTGGCCTCGGCCCTGCGCACACTTGCGCTCTGCGTGTAAACTTGCACTACTCCTCCTCATCTTTCAACTTGCTTGGTCTCTAGGGGACTCGACCCTTATGTGTCTTCCTTAGAATAATTCTAGTGCCCCTTCTGGCATACTCTGCGCTCAACCTCCTGAGCTTTGGAACTTGAAACAAGTTCTCTCTGTGCACTTTCGTTGTGCTTTGACTGGTTTTCAACTAGTTGTCTTTCAAAACTTCATCTGAATGTTGGCCTGGTGCACTCCTTGCATAGGTCTTCCTCTAGAGTGTTCAACAACTTTGTTTCTCCTTGAGCTTCAACTTCTCAGACCTCAAAGGTCTATGTCCCTTTTGCTCCTCGAAGGGATATGAGTGTCCTCTTGGCAACTTCTTCTCAAGAACTCCTTGTTGAGCCTTCAAAGTGTTCAATAAATCTGTGAGTGTCTCTCCTTGACACTTCTCTTCTCTCTGAACTCAAAATAGAGTTATTTTGTGCACTCCTTGCACTTGCTCGATGCCCACCTGGCAGAGCTCTACAAAATACTCAACAATTATGTCTCTCTGTGCCTTCCTATGCACAGTCTCTCCTCTAAGGTGTTTAGTAATATTGAGGCTTCTCACTTGATTTCATGAATCCTTCTGGTGTGCCCTCCTGGCACATTCTCCCCTTAACTCTATTCAATATTCAGATGCACACTCCTTTCACCGGCTACTGAGTTTCCAATACTTTATTGTGCATTCCTTGCACAGCCTAAAGAACCCAGAAACAATTCCAACAAACTCACAGATAGATAATTTTATCTATCCTTGCAGATGAAAACTTAACATACATCTACAACATCCATTCATAAGCACAAATGACATTCATAAACACATCAACACATATAGAAAGTTCATATGCAAGAAAAATTGCTTTCTCTCTATTAAAATGAATTTCCGATTACAATATGTGCATACTGGACTGTAACATAGTCTCAGCTCTCTCAAGCAAACTATTCTATCTCCTATTCAACAATACTAGTCTAGCTGCCTCATTTGGGAAAGCCATGCATCTACATCTACCAGAGGTCCTCTCGGGTTCCCTCCGACTACTCGTCTACTCCCCCAAAAAAGAAAAACCTAACTACTATTGTAGTTCAGTTACATTCAAGACTGAGAGTGAAACTCCCAGATCTCTTGCGATCATTCAGATCTCGAGCGTTTCTCTCTTCTTCACCCATTCGTTCAAAAACGGATATACAGAAAATGCCAGCTTGTAGATTCCTTTTTAAATTAGAAAGGCGCATTGTGGCGTTGATTTATCCTTTTGTGTGCGCTATGGCACTGATTCATCCTTCCACGTGAGCTTGTCGATGATGATCCTGCATCAGGGGGGGTGCCTAAAGGACTTGGTCCTTTTCGGGAAAGCATTAAAAGAAAAGTCCCTCTGATTTTTTACAAATCAATACAACCTTTGAAAGTCCCTATTATGTGAAAAATATGTTCATCCCAGTTTAGTTGTAGACTAGATTTGTAATATTGAGAAAGATATACCCTTGGCATAACCCCAATGGAAAAATTTCACTACTGATTTTCCTATTATCGAAAAATATCTGGCCTGGAGAGTTGGGACGAGTCAATCAGTACAATCTGGTTAGGATGCAATTATGGGGTGTAACCTCAATATTATATTACCAACATATCTCATTTTATTCCTCCAAGAACATAGTTTTTGTACACTCAACCGAATTGTTGATCAACCCACTACCACTTTATGGAATCAAGGATGAAAATTTGCTCATGCATTGAAATTGGAAGCTTGGTAGAATGATAACTGGAATTCTTTACTTCATGAGTTGTCTAAGGCTCATATGAAACTGAATAATCAAGAGGATGAGTTGTTATGGGTCTACAAATCCCTCAGTGGTAAATCTATGACTAATCTTGGATATCAGGTGATGGTGGACGATCAAGATCTAGTTGTTTCCTTGATGGGAGAAAAAAAATTGGGAGATCAAAGGTCCTCCTAAAGGGATTTTATTTTTATGATTGGTTCTTAAAGGCAGAGTTCTAACTTGGGACTATCTTCAAATATTTGGATGGAGGGGTCTTGGAGTATGTTATTTATGTAAAGGGGTTAAGGAAGGTATTTCACATCTTTTCAAGACATGTCCATATAACTTACATTTCTAGAAAGAAAATAGTGAACAATTAGGCTTGGGTAGCCCATGGACAAAGAATTCAATTGAATATTTTTTTGAGGAATTCTTTTGGATCGATGGTTGGAAACCATTATGCCTGCTCCCTATACTTATATGTTGGAGAATTTAAATGGGTTGGTCTCTTCGAGGGCATTGAATGTCCTACATTGAGGGTGCTACAATAGTCCTTATCCTTATTAACACATTATAAATTTCAACCAAAAATTTTAAAGACTAGGATTGTTGAGTCGTTGGCAATCAATAAAAAAACATGGGGTTTTTTTATGGTGCATGCCAAGGGGACCTAAGGCATTGTGGTATTGGGTTCCTCCTTTACTTTTTAGACTCTTCCTTCATATCGATTTGTGGGAACATGGGTGTTGGTACAAACAATTAGGGGAATATACAAGCCTTACTTGAATTGTTGCAGTGTGCAAAATCATACAATATTGACTCTCTACAAATCATTGGGGACTCTAAATTAGCAATTGAGTGGATGAATGGTGCTATGAATCTTGTGGATCTGGATTTGGTCAACATTGGTTCGCTCCTAAAAGAGGCCTCAACAACCTTTTATGATATATATTGTATCCACATTTTCCACGAGCTCAATACCGAAGCAGAATGATTGTCAAAACATGCATTGTCCAAGCCAGAAAACTACATTGTATTGAAGAAGCATGATGATCGGAGGGTAGCCTCCAAATCTGACCGACGTATTTTTGGTCTATAAATGTGTGTTATTAATTCCAATTTGAAGGTTATTATGATCATATTTTGGCTAACTGAACATAAAATTATATGTTATAGGGGGTGATAAAATTGTATTGCCTTATTTTGGCTGGTAACAAAACCATTTGGGAGTCTTTTGTAGATTCTTTTTAGCAGATATCTTTGTTTCTAGAGAATCTACGCCTTTATATTGTAACCTTTATATTGAAATAAAAGTTACGTTTTTTTTTATGGAAAAAAATAGACCCTTAAATATAACAAATATATATTAACCACTTTACAAATATGTTTATATAACAAATATATATTAACCACTTTACAAATATGTTTATATATAATTACTAATAGTATATTTATAATTTTTTAGTCAATTATAAAAGTTAATTATAAAAGTTACTAGGTATTATCTATAGAAATATTATAGATCAACATTAAATATATTATAGATCAACATTAAATATATTATATTAAGACCTAGAAATTATATATATATATATATATATATAATCACTTTATATATAAAAATACTTTGTAGGTATGTTTATATCAACCACTTTATATATATATATATATATATATATATATATATATATATATATATATATATATATATAACCACTATCTTTATATATGATGATGATGATGGTTAACGCCCACTAAGACTAAAATTGGTCTATCGAACCTTGAGAAAAGAAAAAGATCAGTTGGATTTCTTTAAAATGTTATTTTGATGCTTGAAAAGCATTAAAAGAAGTGTTCCAAGATCACCTTCAATATATACACCTATATAAAGAGTCCTACCATTTTGATTGTTTTTTTTTTGTTTGTTAATGTGGCCGAACTTGTTGGCATCGGGATTAACCTGTGGCTTGAGAAACCATGACTCAGGGGCATCTAAGCCGTCAAAATCACCCGGGGATCGCACCCGGCCTGAGCCACACCAACCCTTAACATGGTTGGATTTTTTGTCCCCGCAGGTTTCGAACCGATGACTTTTCAACACAAAGTGGCTTAACAACACACTCCGTCACCGATTGTCCTACACCTCGGGGACTAAAATTTGAAGGACATGGGGGTGGGCTTTGATCCACTTATGTGTGCACGGGTCATGATAGTGCAACCACACGTCCGACCACTACCTCAAGGTGTCCCCATGGCTCCAGGTAAAGTCCTCACGAGAATTGAACCTTGCCCAACAGTGAAAAACTCCTCGCTTTCCACCATTGGATCCACCCCTTTGGGCCTACCATTTTGATTGTTAACCAACCAAAATTATATATATATATATATATATATATAATTTAGTTTGTTTTTGAGCTTTTATTATTTCCAAACCCTAAATAATTGCGATCTTTGACTCGACTCACAATGGTTTTAAGATAAAATGTGTATGATTTTGTGCATAGAACAAAATACCTAGTGTATAATAATAACATAGTTTTCATTGCATTTAGCACATGTAATGGAAGTGTCGACTAAGTTGATTATGTCTTTGACAAAATGAATCACTTCCAACACATTAAATTATATATTAAACACATTCATACAACACAATAACTATATTAAACTATAGATTAAACACATTTAAAGAACTCAAATCCCAAAATAGCTTTAATCAAAGTAAGATTTTTTTCACACAAATAGAAAACAAAGCTTATGTCTATCTAACCGTACCCCCATCAATTTGGATTGATGAAGCATGGAAGGCAAGACATGTTCATGTCCCTTCCTAAAAATATTTTTTTATGTTCTTAGCAGGCCCTAGACTCAAGGAGATTAGTGGCCTCCTATAACCAAAGTTGAATGAAAACTAGTCTAAACCCTCAGGTGGCCTTCCCTCTAGTAGAGGTCATTAGTGATGTTATGTTTGTATCATGGATCTCTCTATTTGATGGCTTGGAGATAAAACTACATGCAATACTCCTCTCCCTCACAAAATTGTTCAGCGCATTTAATACAAATTTGTGAGAGACACTGAAATTTCCTAGTGAGAATAGAAACTTGGCATCGAAGAAAAATAATTGTCTCTCGAACACTATGCATACTCTCTCTACTTCATTGTACCTCCAACTAAGATTAATAATGGAAATGAGAATGTGAGTATGTCTGTGGATGTGCCTATGTGGATTGGAAGTAATGATATCAATGGTTTAGAGAGATCCACTAGTTGATTCAATTTGTTTAAATTAAAAATATTCCCTTTTACCTATGAAGGAAAGAAAATATATATGCTAAAACTACACAATTAAAGTTGTTCAAAATGCATAAACACAAAACACTCACTTGTCCAATTGTGGGGGAGAATTATGTAACAAAATTTGATTGTCTCCATATTCTAAAAATTCCATTGGTTCTTCTAAATCCTAAAAATCCATGAGAGAACTCGATGCAAATAACCATACCAAGAAAATGTGGACTATTTTTTCATAATCCATGAGAGTAATTGAGGTCACCATAGAAACCAATTTATGGTCATGTGAAAGAGGGCTCTCATAAAATATTCAGGTCCATCCATTCAATGCAAAGTATCTGAAGTATGTGGATGGTATTAGATCAACCATCCATTTTCCATGTTAATGAAGATGATTTTGGTCATAGGTATAGATTTCAAAAATCAAACAAACAACCGCCTACCCATATTGTTCGTCCAATACTAGTTTTATTTTGAAAGGGAGGTTAATAAATATAAGAAATATATTGTAAATAGGTAAGATTGGGATTAGGGTTTCATAGGCATGATTCTTTGATCAATGAAATTTTAACACAAAATTATATATATAAAAGAAAGAGAGGAATATAAAATCAACGAAATATATGTAATCATAAAACAAAACCTAACGATGAAATTTAATAGAGATAAAGGAAGATCAACAACATTTGCTAACCTTTTTTTCGATTCTTGCACGATTGATGTTGCACCTTTAAGATTGTTCCCTCCACTCCTCTCTGGTCTAGCTTCAATGTACCCCTCTATGTTGAGTTCATCCAACTGCAATATTCTTCCGCAACCACATAGAAATGAAAAGGCTAAAATAATCTCCATCCACAACTACACAAAAATGAAAAGGGAAGAAATAGCAAAAGGACCTAGAAAAAACTTTGACGATTTGAAACAACACTAGAAGCGGTAAAGGTAAAATGATCTGATAGACATGCAAAGTGAGTGAGAAAGTGAAAACTCGTGAAATCTAACTTTATGTTTAAGTCTCCATAGTTTATTAAAAACACACACAACATCGAGTAAATAAAAACACAATAAATGAAATATAAAATTATTTTTATTTAAAATCTAAATAATATTCATATATTTCATTTGAAAAACACACACAATTGTTAAGCAGCGACATGCACAACTAAAATCAAAGTAAAGGAAAATGAACACACATAATTCATATAAAAAATGCAAACGTAGGTGGTACTTGAGGACATGCACAATGAGCAAGTAAAAACACAGTAAAGAAAAACTCGTACACAATTGGTAAAGAAGGTGGAGTGGAAGGCGCATGATTCACCTGCGGCGCCCCACTCACAGAACAACTGACACTTGGTTAAATGAAGTTAAAAAAACATAATTGTAGTAAAACAACAAATCACAATAAAACATCTAAATTTAAATGCATTAAAACACCTAAATCTAAAATGAACTCTCATTATTATGCTAATTACCTTAATCACCCTTTTTAATTTATTATGCAAGGAAGTTATACTTGAAATCATAACTCTCCATTTAATATGACAAATAATATTCGTAGGATATGAATTTCCATTAAAAATCCATCTATGATTAAAATCCCATTAATTATGACCATTAGACGTAACAAGAAGAGGCTGCAAAGACTATAGCTTTCACGCAACGACCAATTGGCTATTACCTGCTCGATTTTGGTACATGACATGGTGCGTTTTGGTTCATGTTTACAATAGATTTCCGCCACTACCCTAAGTTTCCATTGAAATTTTGTTTAAAGGATTTATTTTTGAAACATAATATTTATTGGATTTTATAAACTTAATTTCTGATTTGTTGAAAGCTATTTGATGGTACTTTACAATTTATTTTCCTAATTTTCATAATTACAAAATGAATTAAAAATAATTGATTTATGACTGGCCATTGTGGTTTACTCTAACACTTGCATTAAAGGGCGATGCAGTCTAGGTTTAATGGTGTAGTCGAGGCGAGGCTCGCAGCCTCACCGTTGGACCAAATCCCTATCGCCTCACTACTTTAGGCAATACATTACATTATCTCCACGGATATTTTTTTAGCTTCTCTCAAGATACCGCTGATCATGACCATTGCACATAGGGACTGAAAAATGAATTCACGTGCTCAATCTTTTCAGTGAAGTCACCACAGATCTAGAGCAGTGAAGCCACCACATATCCAGATCATTCAACATAGGGACAAATCTCCTGTAGCAAAGGAAAACTCAATGAATCTTGATCGAGCTCAAATTTAATAAAAATCTCGAGCATTTAAGACTCTCTATATATACTGCCATTGCATCATCACAACTAAACCATTGAAAAATTTACTTGTTCTTAGTTCTCTCTTACACAGTTCAACATTTCGTTTTCATTTGATCTATCACTCTAGCGTGCATATATCTATTTGGTGTATCACAATTTTCTTAAGAAATTGACATTAGTTATATTGTATATATCATGCGATCCAATTCAATATGCAACCTGTCAAGAATGAAACAACTGCAACCTAGGAGAAGATGAGTAACATGGTAACAACTACCAAGGAGAAAGTGGACAAAACCAAGGCATTTGCATAGGAGAAGGTAATGTAATCATATATATTGATGTGTAATTATTAGGGTTTCAGATATATATAATCTTTGAGTTTAGAGGTGAGTTCTTGAACTCTCAGTTGTGTATACTTTTGTTTCATTGTAATTTATGATACATATGCATAAAATTACTTCCCACAGCAAGGACAAAAGGGAGCTATCAAAGTTTTCATAAGCAATTGACATTAGTTATATTGTATATGTTAAGGTCCTAACCTGCACATAGGTAGATCAATGTATTCGGATGTAATAAAGGTCAATATTAATAAGGCTTTTCAATAAAATAGAATAAGGCGGATGTAAGAAGACCTAATAGAAGCTTCCTCTTCTAGAAGGATCTTCCTCTAGATGCTTCTCTTAATAGACATATTTAGTATAAATAAGGGTCGAGGGTATGAAAACCCTAGCTTGGAGAT
>ML777514.1:1122799-1138377 GCA_009831015.1 Picea engelmannii
TGTGACAACAGTTCTGCAATTACATTGTCCAAGAATCAAGTCTTCAACAAAAAGAGCAAGCACATTAATATCCGTTATCATTTTATTCGAGAATTGGTAAATGAAGATGTAATCACTGTAAAATTTTGTAAATCAGCAGATCAACAAGCTGATATCTTCACAAAGCCTTTGGGCACAGAAACATTTGTATCACTCATATCTAAGCTAAGTGTTGTTAGGTTAAATGATTGTCACGCTCCAACTTAAGGGGGTGTGTTAGAGGAATAAGTTGAGCAATCGCTCAGTTAACTAGTTAACTTTCAGTTGTTTGGATTCATCGTTTTCATTGTTTTCATCGCTGAGTTGAGTGAGCTGTTAGACGCTTCGTTGTTTACGAAGCATTCCTTTTGCATGTAATTCTTTTTTATCTATTCAATAATGAGATCTGTTGTGTGTGCGTTTTATGCAATTCTGTTCTGCGGTTCCTGTTAATTTTGTTTCTCTGTTCTGTCAATTCGGTTTCTGTTTCCGCAGATTCGTTCTTCACTTGGCTGCTTCTGCTGCAGAAATCGGAGTCAACAGTTGGAAATAAATAGAGGTAGCTTGGCAATTGGAAATTGTATAATTTTATGTAACTGCATGGATACTCAGTGGAATCCTTGTTTTCTTTATCTCTTTCCTCATTTTTTAGTCCGTGGCTCTGCTCATGCGTGTGTTGTGCTTTTTCGAAGAATGTCCTCTCCATTACCCACTGAACATAAATCAAAGTCAACTACTTTTATATTTTAATAGATGAAATATGAGGAGTTTGCAATATGGGACTCACATTGGTATATTTTATTGCAAATGGAGATAGAAAATAGCAATGTGAATCCCAATCCGCAGTAGAAAATGCAATAGAAAATACTGATGCGAGGCCGAGAAGGAATCTTCAGCAATAAAAAAATACTATTACGACTCCCAAAAATCTTTCTGGGACCAAAAAACGATCTTGAAAACGTCAATGTAACATTGGTATTTTCTGTTTCGAAAATACTGAACAGATTCATATTAATGTTGTAGTGGTATTTTTCAAGTTGAAAATACTGATACGACATTGGACGAATGTGACATTGATATTTTTATTTTAAAATATTTATTTGTTATGAATATATCCATGGTAATATTATATTGATATTTTTAACTTGAAACTACTAATAACACATGGACATAATCTCTTTGGTATTTTCAGAATTAAAAATCTCAATATGACATGTTGAAATTATCCACCGGACATTCACAGGACTGATAGTTTAAGAGCCGAAAATACCAATGGGACATTGACATTTTCTGTTCTTATCCTAAAAGATCACATTATATAATTAATTAATACATAAAAGAATTTAAATTTATGTTTATATGTTTATAAGAATTTTAATTTGATTTTATGTAAAGTGTTTTCTTCTTAAATTTAATGTTAACCCAATATATATATAAAATTGAATTGAATGGAATGAAGTTAATATTAAGTTTAATACTTTCTAAAATATTAAGAAATTGAAGTTAATATTAGATTTTTTTTTAAATTATGAATACTTCCCTAATACAAAATATTTTTTTTCCAAATGAAAATTTCTCATTATATTAAATATAATATAATCTATTTACAATATCTTTTCTTTACTAACAGAAAAAAATTTCTTTATCCAGTCAAAGAGTGACAGTTCAAGAATCTATTACTGTCTAAGCAAAAACTTAATACATATGGAGGAGATAATAAAAAAAAACCTTAGATACTATGTCCTTCTTGGGCAAGTTAAAGAGAAATGTATTGTGTTGGGCCCTTGTGGCCTTCCACCCAGAGAGTGTAAGTGATCTTCCCTCGGGTGCTGAAATATATTTCACCCGAAATATATTTATTATAGAAAACTTAATACAAAACTTTCACAAAAGCTCTTCCTATTTTTTAATTCTCATATACAAAATATTATTGTCCTAATAATTTGGCTTTATGCAAAAGGAATTTGTGTTTTTCTAAGATGGTTGTAAGATCTTAGAATGAATTTTTCAAATATATTTATTATAGAATATTGCAAAATGGTTATAATATTTCTTTCACAAAAGTTCTTCTTATTTTTTAATTCTCATATACAAAATATATTGTCCTAATAATTTGGCTTTATGCAAAAGGAATTTGTGTTTTCTAAGATGGTTGTAAGATCTTGGAATGAATTTTTCAAATATATTTATTATAGAATATTGCAAAATGGTTATAATATTTTCGAATGAATGTATAGAATATGACAACATTTCAAATATATTTATTATGTAATATAACTCAGTGATATGTGATATATGTATTGTTAATGAAAAAAGTCCTCAAAATCCATGTAATAACTTTAAAAACTATGAATTTTAAACATGGTCAAAGTGAATTCGCATGAATGTGATTACAACATATATTATCATATAAACTTGTCATGCCAAGCATTATCGCATGTGTCAAAAGTTATCACATGAGCATTAGCACATGCGTCAAGCATTATCACATGAGTTTGTTGGAGTTGTTTTCAAGGTTATACTTATTTGACAAACTTAGGAAATAAAACCTAAATATAGATCTTGGAAAACTCAGATCACTCTTATTAGGTACCCACATTGTTTTGTCATTATTCTTAAGGGTTGTATAATAAAATCTATGTGTACTTACAATGTGGAAAGAAAACTTTTATTGTAGATTCTTGTAATCATCTATTTAGAAAAAAAATAGGCAAACATAGGTGATAGGTGATATGATGAATAATTATCCTCAAGTTATAAATACATATTCTCTCTCTTTCAATATTCACAAAACATTGTCTCTCTCTTTTCAATCATTTATATTTGGAAATAAAATAACAACACATTGTTACAACATTTTCAATTCTCTTCTCATGGAATTAATGACATATTGATTTTTATTGTAAAATGGAAACATTTTAAGTTTTGATTTTAATGTGTAAATCTTTTGGTCATATCCAAGAAGGCTAACCATTTTTAAAATATCCATGAGAGCCATCCAAAAGAGGTCATATCGATCGCATCCAAGGATGTGAATGTGTTTCAATTAAAGTGCATCCCAACTTTTTAGGTTATTAGCAAAGCCTTGAAGCAGAAAACAATGAATGTACACAACTTTTAACAAAGACTATTATCTTTAAACTATTATGTACTTATTGTGAAGATAAGCAAGATTTAAAAAATGGTTTCTTTGGACAGTTGCTCAGGAAAATGTTGTGGATAGGGAGGTTGGACACTTGTTGAGAGTTGAAGGCGACCCTTAGGGAGGTTGGACACTTGTTGAGAGTTGTACGGATGAAACATAAAAGCTGGGTAGATTCTTTCAGAATGATCTATTTGTTACTTCTGGTTATCTATCAAATATGACGCAATTCCAAATTAAACTATAGTAAATCTGTAATTTTTAAATGCTACATATAATATAAAAAAAATCAAGAATATTATAAAATTGTTAATATTATCACATAAATAACATTAAGCTTATTATATATTAAATTTTATGAAGTTCTTATATAAAAACTTTATATAAGAAAACAAAGAATATTATAACACATAAATAACATTACATTTATTATATATTAAATTTTATAAACTTAATATATATTAAATTTTATAATATTATTATTTTATATTAATCAAATATAAATACAATTATATATATATATATATATATATTATTTTTATAATAAATAAGATTTTGTTTTTAATTTTTTTTATGTTTGAAGTATTAAATATTATATATTTTAAATACGAATATATAAATATTTATATATAGAATTATAAGTAATCACTTACCCTCTTAAGGTTTGATACACCAATTAGGTCTTAGTGGAGGTTAATCATCATCATCAATATAAACTTTATAAATATAAAATATATAAAAAATAGAGGAAACATATAAACTTAAAATATGTATTTAGAGACATGTATTGAGGGAAGATAGGTGTTTTAGGGGCTCTATGTAAGGTCTTCGCTTATGGATGGTAGTGGGCACACTGTTTAACTAGGTAGAAAAGGTTGAGGTAAAAGATTGCAATGTGATGGTACGGGCACACTGTTTAGGTGGGTAGCAAGGGATGAGGTAAAAGTTTGCGATGTTAAACATTGTTTCTGTGCTCAATGAATGGACTAGTGGTGAACAGTTCCATGTTTCTATGTTTCCCTTATACAAGTTGAGACACTTTGGGGGCATGAGCCAAACATCATTCAAATACTGAACCAATTAGGGGCATGAGCCAAACACTCAATTTCAAATACATTCATTTTAATTACAATATTTTTATAATATCAACTAACAACATTAATATGAATTGTCTCTCAAAGATTTTATAATCTCAATTAACATAATCAATATGAAACCTATGAAATGTCCCTTAAAACTTTTATAATCTTGATTAACAACATTAATATAAAACCTTCTTAATGAAACCTCCCTCAATTTACTTTGGCATTCCCATTAGATCGCTTAGGGGGTATGCTAGTAATATTAATTTAAATTACGCGGAAGACGTTCTTTTAGGGGAGGTTTTTGAGTTTTTTTTCAAATTTTCGTTCTCTGTCCAAGATCAATCAAACACGAACACGTGTCTTTTCACCGACTCTACACAGCGACCGACTCCGATCATATTTCTTGCTGGCTTAACTGGCATTTTCTTCTTGTTTCAGGTTGTGCCCCAGCCTCTTCTCCTAGATCTCGGAAGGCACACTGCTTCTCCCGGATGCCTTGTAGCAGTGGAGAGGATTGTTGGATATGGTCGATCAGAACCACCGCGACCATTACAAGCTGGAGTTGTTGCAGTGACGGCCACGAAGATACCACCACCACCCCCTGCAAGTCGTCGTAAGCCATGGCACCAGGGTTTGGCCTGGTACATTTAAATGGGTGGACGAAGTTGCTCGAGCCTATGATGTCGCTGGATGAAATATTAGAGTAGGATCCTGTGACCTCAGGCCATGACGAGGGCGGGGTTCGCAGAGGCTGCCAGGGCAGAGACCACTGCGTGCCTTTTCTGGTTTAAATTGATTTTCCGGTGCCATTTTCGCCAGATTTTCATTGGAGAGAACATCTGGCCGCCATAACACATGTTGTCGAAGGCTCCCTGGCCGGCTATGTGCGTTCCCCCTCCGACAATGCGGGGGATTCTGGAAACTGCCCTCCCCGTTCCCCATGACTCTGTGGAAGTTTGATGACTGAACTTCTTGCTGACGGCGTAGGGTTGATGTTTATTTTTTTCCATGTTTGCTTATCATCATAGTTCATTTGAAAAATGTGACGTCAAACTCTATGACTCTCGATTTCCTATGCAAAATATGAGTTGTTGATGTTTGACTCTATGTGGATCCAAGTTGGATCTACTTTATCAACCAGCAGAAATTGCATTATGAAAATTTCAAACTATAATTAAAAAAAATAAAAATAAAAAGGCAAAACAATGTTCTTTTAATATAATTTTAAGTAGCCCGAGGGAGATGGTGTTCGTAAATGCTTATCCGAAAGCAATTATAAGCAAAGTTATTTGTTGTTCTTATCTAATTTAATGAAATTGTATTAGGCTTGCTTATGCTTGAATACAAATTGCAATAAACTCCATTAACTGTTGCAAAACTGAACTCTAATATCTCTTGTTGCACTTATCATAAGACTAACACGAGACCTATAGGTATTATGGGTAGTTGGATAAAGTGTCAAGATACTTCAAGATGGTTTTTTGTAATTAAGTGTTCTCGCCCTAGAGTATTACTATTATGGCGAACCCTTTGGAAGTAGTGTTGATGCATGGCATGTGACAATTACAATCAGAGTCAAGGATTATGAGTGACATGAGGATGCTTTTGCTTTTTTGCAATTGGTTCTGGTAGATATAGATTAATATGGATTATTCAAGCTTTTGTGAGCCAATTTGCATGTTAGACAACTGCATTACACATTATACACCATTTAATATAATTCACCTTCCGTTGCATCATAAATAAAATTTCAAAGGTCTTCTTTATGAGTGCTATAAAATTTCAAACGAGGTTGTAAATGTCAAAAAGGAAATCTATAGAATGTTGTAATGAACTTTTCTTTGTTTCTATTTATTTTGCAAAAAAATACAATTCTTATCAGCTTAAATCCTTAACCTATTCTGTTGCTCGAAAGGAAAATGAAAAACCAATAACTGACACCCAATAGACAATGCCAATCACTAACATAAAGAATAAGTTCATTTCGATATATTTATTTAGTATATTGCAATACAATTACATATGGTTAGTGTATTTCCTCCAGTGAAATGTAGAGTGCAAAAAGTAGTATATGAAATACATGTGCAACCCCGGAGTAGACTGTTATTTGTAGAGGCGAACACCTCCAAAACTATTGACAGGACAACAAACACAAACAATAATGCTACCACAACATAAGATCCCCAATCTAAATTTGACAAATTTAGAAAGAGGCATATATTCTCATCATGAAATCTCAGCAAAACTTAAAAAATCGGCTGCTTTAAATCGTTTCACAGTGTGGTATTTTGGATTCTTCGTGGTGCTCTGAACTCCATTCCGTGCTTCCATGGTTGTTTCCATGTATCTGTATTGGCCACTATCTTGAATCTTATGTAAATGGGTGATGCTCCACACACAACACGACACTGAACATAGCAAGTCTACTCCATTCTGTATACACATTCTTTCATTGCCGAAACTCCAAAACCCTCTTTCCAATATCGGGAGAGGAAACACCTGACCAGACTCTCATGAACAAGCCCCTGGTATCCATGCAATGTGTCAATAATGAACACAAAATGTAAACATGGCAGAGTTTCCCAATCTAGATTTTGAGATGTGTGGCAGTTGCAAGTCCTGTTAGATATTAATGGAGAAGTGCTAATTATAGGATTAGTTAATAAACCTGGATTCTTTGCGTCCTCTACTACTGTTATTAGATCCACTATTATAGGAATCAGTTGGCTTGAGTATCAATCTATAAATATAATCTTTTTGATTATAGAAATAGTTGAATCATGAGTTCTATCTCACTTTCTGATTTTGTATCAGAGCTAAGGTGAGAGAGATGCCACTACCATGAGCGTGAGGGAGTTGTTTCGTTGTTGTTGAGGTGCGTTGTTCGTGCTACTGTGGCTACATTTCGCTGCCTATTTCTTCAATTCGTTGCCTGATAGTATTTCATTGTGTGTTGAGGTACGAGCCCGCATTACCTGAGAGAACAGAGCATTGTCTGCGTGGAGATTGTGAAGGGTGTGCCGAGGTGCCTACATGGAGATCGTGAAGGGTGTGTCGTAGAGGGAAGCATCTGAGTGTTGAGAGATGGTTGTCCGAGAGAATAAAGAGATGATTTGAAGTTGTTACGCGTGAGTTGAGTTGCTGCTCCTTCTCTTCCTATTTACTGGAGTGTACTGTGTGCTCCGTGCATGAAGAAGAAGAGAGTCGGTTTTTTTATTGTTGATTGTTTTCTGGTCTAGCGAATTGAAGGTGGAAGAGCCGAGTTCTGAAGGGTTTTGGGTCACATTCCAAGCTTCTTGCTGTCTGAATTAAATCATTGAGGTGAAAGTAATTAAGTCTCTGCCTGACTTGAGTTAAATCGTTTAAAAAGGTATTTCCAAGTATTTTTTGAATTGTTCAAAGATTTTTTGCAGAAATGTCAACTTCATTCCCAAAAAATTATCTGAATGAAGCATACAAGCTAGATGTCGATAATTACATTGACTGGAAATTTAAGATATTGACGATTTTTGAATCATGGAATGTGTGGGCTATTGTAAAAGGAGATGAAGCCAAGCCCATAGGTGTTGCTGGTATAGATTGGGAGAAACGAGAAACAAACGCTAAAGTGTTGTTGCAGATGTCTGTCAAGGACAGTATAATTCCACACATTAGAGACTGTAAAATGTCCAAGGAGACCTGGGAAATATTGAAAGGTTTGTATGAAACTACAAACTCAAATATAATTCTATTTTTGAAGACTAAGTTACTGTCCATAAAAATGGAATTAAATGAAAATATTACCACCTATGTTTCCAGAATTAAAGATTTATGTGACTAGTTAAGTGCAATTGGTGAGAAAGTTTCAAATTCTGACATGGTAACTATCACATTAAAAGGGTTAATCAGAGATTATCATGTCTTTATTTCAAGTCTAGGAGGTAGAGTACAACCACCTACGTTTTCTGAATTGACAGGGATTCTTCTACAAGAAGAAGAAAGAATGAAGGTGTTTGAGATGGACTCTCATACTTTAAAATTGGTGTTAGTAGCCAAAGGGAAACAACCATACACGGGCAAGCCATGGGATAGAAACATAACAGGCAAGTTTCAACCAAGGAATAGAGGTATGACTCAATCAAAAATTGATGCACATAATAAGAAAAATGATGATTGTTTTTATTGTGGGAAACTTGGTCATCATGCTAAAGATTGTTATAAAAGGAAAGATAATGAATCCAAACAGAAGTTCAAAAAACATAATGGAAATTATGTGAACAATGACACCTCTATCAATGATGGTTTTAGGAATCTAAAGTTGGTCATTTCCAAAGCTTAATTTTAATTACGCCGAAGGCGTTCTTTTAGGGGAGTTTTTTGAGGTTTTTTTCAAGTTTTCATCCTCTGTCCAAGATCAATCAAACACGAACACGTGTCTTTTCACTGACTCTACACAATGATCGAATCCGATCATATTTCTTGCCGGCTTAACTGGCATTTTCTTCTTGTTTCAGGTTGTGCCCCAGCCTCTTCTCCTAGATCTCGGAAGGCACACTGCTTCTCCCGGATGCCTTGTAGCAGTGGAGAGGATTGTTGGATATGGTCGATCAGAACCACCCCGACCATTACAAGCTGGAGTTGTTGCAGTGACGGCCACGAAGATACCACCACCACCCCCTGCAAGTCGTCGTAAGCCATGGCACCAGGGTTTGGCCTGGTACATTTAAATGGGTGGACGAAGTTGCTCGAACCTATGATGTCGTTGGATGAAATATTAGAGTAGGATCCTGTGACCTCAGGCCATGACGAGGGCGGGGTTCGCAGAGGCTGCCAGGGCAGAGACCACTGCATGCCTTTTCTGGTTTAAATTGATTTTCCGGTGCCATTTTTGCCAGATTTTCATGGGAGAGAACATCTGGCCGCCACAACACATGTTGTTGAAGGCTCCCTGGCCGGCTATGTGCGTTCCCCCTCCGACAATGTGGGGGATTCTAGAAACTGCCCTCCCCGTTCCCCATGACTCTGTGGAAGTTTGATGACTGAACTTCTTGCTGACGGCGTAGGGTTGATGTTTATTTTTTTCCATGTTTGCTTATCATTATAGTTCATTTGAAAAATGTGACGTCAAACTCTATGACTGTCGATTTCCTATGCAAAATATCTGAATTTGCATTTTTGTATAATTTACTATAAAGACAACTTGAGTTGGTGATGTTTGACTCTGTGTGGATCCAAGTTGGATCTACTTTATCAACCAACAAAAATTGCATTATGAAAATTTCAGACTATAATTAAAAAAAATAAAAATAAAAAGGCAAAACAATGTTTTTTTAATATAATTTTAAGTAGCTCGAGGGAGATGGTGTTCGTAAATGCTTATCCGAAAGCAGTTATAAGCAAAGTTATTTGTTTTTCTTATCTAATTTAATGAAATTGTATTAGGCTTTCTTATGCCTGAATAAAAATTGCAATAAACTCCATTAACTATTGCAAAACTAAACTCTAATATCTCTTGTTGCACTTGTCATAAGACTCACACGAGACCTATAGGTATTATGGGTAGTTGGATAAAGTGTCAAGATAATTCAAGATGGTTTTATGTAATTAAGTGTTCTCTCCCTAGAGTATTACTATTATGGCGAACCCTTCGGAAGTAGTGTTGATGCATGGCATGTGACAATTACAATCAGAGTCTAGGATTATGAGTGATATGAGGATGCTTTTTCTTTTTTGCAATTGGTTATGGTAGATATATATTAATATGGATTATTCAATCTTTTGTGAGCCAATTTGTATGTTAGACAACTGCATTACACATTATACACCATTCAATATAATTCACCTTCAGTTGCATCGTAAATAAAATTTCAAAGGTCTTCTTTATGAGTGCTATAAAATTTCAAACCAAGTTGTAAATGTCAAAAAGGAAATCTATAGAATGCTGTAATGAACTTTTCTTTGTTTCTATTTATCTTGCAAAAAAATACAATTCTTATCAGCTAAAATCCTTAACCTATTCTGTTGTTTGAAAGGAAAATGAAAAACCAATAACAGACGCCAAATAGACAATGCCAATCACTAACATAAAGAGTAAGTTCATTTCGATCTATTTGTTTAGTATATTGCAATACAATTACATCAGGTTAGTGTATTTCCTCCAGTGAAATGGAGAGTGCAAAAAGTAGTATATGAAATACATGTGCAACCCCGAAGTAGAATGTTATTTGTAGAGGAGACCACCTCCAAAACTATTGACAGGACAACAAACACAAACAATAATGCTACCACAACATAAGATCCCTAATCGAAATTTGATAAATTTAGAAAGAGGCATATATTCTCATCATGAAATCTCAACAAAACGTAAAAAATCGGCTGCTTTAAATCATTTCACAGTGTGGTATTTTGGATTCTTCGTGGTGCTCTGAACTCCATCCTGTGCTTCCATGGTTGTTTCCATGTATTTGTATTGGCCACTATCTTGAATCTTTTGTAAATGGGCGGTGCTCCACACACAACACAACACTGAACATAGCAAGTCTACTCCATTCTGTATACACATTATTTCATTGCCAAAACTCCAAAACCCTCTTCCCAATATCGGGAGAGGCAACACCTGACCAGACTCTCATGAATAAGCCCTTGGTATCCATGCAATGTGTCAATAAGGAACACAACGTGTAACCATGGAAAAGTTTCCCAATCTAGATTTTGAGATGTGTGGCAGTTGCAAGTCCTGTTAGATATTAATGGAGAAGTGCTAATTATAGGATTAGTTAATAAACCTGGATTCTCTGTGTCCTCTACTGTTGTTATCAGATCCACTATTATAGGAATCAGTTGGATTGAGTATCAATCTATAAATGTAATCTTTTTGATTAATGAAATAGTTGAATCGTGAGTTCTATATCAATTTTTGATTTGGTATCCAAGCTTAGGTGAGAGAGCCGCCACTGCTGTGAGCATGAGGGAGTTGTTTCACTGCTGTGGAGGTGCGTTGTCCATGCTACTGTGGCTACATTTCGCTGCCTATTTCTTCAATTCGTTGCCTGATAGTATTTCAATGTTTGCTGAGGTACGAGCCCACACTGCCCGAGAGAACAAAGCATTGCTTGCGTGGAGATCGTGAAGGGTGTGCCGAGGTGCCTGCATGGAGATCGAGGGTGTGTCGTAGACGAAAGCATCTAAGTGTTGAGAGATCATTGTACGAGAGAGCAGAGAGCCAATTTGAAGTTGTTGCGCGTGAGTTGAGTTGCTGCGCCTTCTCTGCCTATTTATTGGAGCATACTGTGTGCTCCGTGCATGAAGAAGAAGAGAGCCATTTTTTTTTATTGTTGATTGTTGTCTAGTCTGGCGAATTGAAGGTGGAAGAACTAAGTTCTGAAGGGTTTTGGGTCATATTCCAAGCTGCCTGTTGTCTGAATTAAATCGCAGAGGTGAAAGTAATTAAGTCTCTGCCTGAATTGAATTAAATCGTTTAAAAAGGTATTTCCAAATATTTTTTGAGTTGTTCAAAGATTTTTTGTAGAAATATCAACTTCATTCCCAGAAAATTATCTGAATGAAGCATACAAGCTAGATGGTGATAATTACATTGACTGGAAATTTAAGATATTGACAATTTTTGAAGCATGGAATGTGTGGGCTATTGTAAAAGGATATGAATCCAAGCCCACAGGTGTTGCTGGTACAGATTGGGAGAAATGAGAAACGAAGGCTAAAGTGTTGTTGCGGATGTCTGTCAATGAAAGTATAATTCCACACATTAGAGACTATAAAACGTCCAAGGAGACCTGGGAAATATTGAAAGGTTTGTATGAAACTACAAACTCAAATAGAATTCTATTTTTGAAGACTAAGTTACTATCCATAAAAATGGAAGTAAATGAAAATATTACCACCTATGTTTCTAGAATTAAAGATTTATGTGACCAGTTAAGTGCAATTGGTGAGAAAGTTTTAAATTCTAGCATGGTAACTATTACATTAAAAGGGTTAATCAGAGATTATCATGTCTTTATTTCAAGTCTAGGAGGTAGAGTACAACCACCTATGTTTTCTGAATTGACAGGGATTCTTCTACAAGAAGAAGAAAGAATGAAGGTGTTTGAGATGGACTCTCATACTTCATAATTGGCATTAGTAGCCAAAAGGAAACAACCATACAGGGGCAAGCCATGGGATAGAAACATAATAGGCAAGTTTCAACCAAGGAATAGAGGTATGACTCAATCAAAGTTTGATGCACATAATAAGAAAAATGATGATTGTTTTTATTGTGGGAAACCTGGTCATCATGCTAAAGATTGTTATAAAAAGAAATCTAATGAATCCAAGCAGAAGTTCAAAAAACATAATGGAAATTATGTGAACAATGACACCTCTATCAATGATGGTTTTAGGAATCTAAAGTTGTTTATTTCCAAAGTTGCATTATCCGCAGAATCTGATGATGAAAGTGCATGGTTCATAGATTCAGGAGCCTCAGCTCATATGTCTTGTAAAAAATATTGGTTTGATGAATATCATGAGAGCACAGATGATACAAACATATATTTAGGAGATAACAGATCTCATAAGATTAAGGGATATGGAGTAATATCTGTGAATTTACCTAATGGGCCAATGAAACAAATTCACAATGTGTTGTATGTTCCAGGCATAAAAAAGAACTTGATATCTGTTTCCACAATGACTGATCAAAATTTGAATGTAGAATTTATACAGTCTAAATGTTTTGTGAAGGATATTCAAAATCATTATAAAGTCATAGCCACAGGAACAAGAATTGCAGGTTTGTATAAGCTTGATGTAACAAGGGGCACTCATCAAGCATTAACATATACAACAATGTCACTAGTTGAGCTATGGCATCGTAGGTATGGACATCTTAATCAAAATGACTTAGTGCTACTTTAGAAGAAATTGATCGTTGAAGGACTTCCTGTTTTGAAAAATGAGCATATAGAATGTGAAGCTTGTGCACTAGGTAAACAACATAGGGAAGAATTTCCAGTGCATAAAGAGAAGAAACAGAGAGAGATAATTGAATTAATACATACTTATGTCTGTGGTCCCATGCAAACCATGTCACTTGGAGGTGCAATGTATTTTCTTATATTTGTTGATGACAGATCTAAATTTAATTGGGCTTATTTTATAAGGAAAAAGAGTGATGTATTTGAATATTTTAAGGATTTTAAAACTATGGTGTAAAAGTAGACAGGCAAATGCATCAAGATTCTAAGATCTGATCAAGGTGGATAATATACCTCAGGAGATTTTGAAAGCTACTGCAAGAACAATGGGATCATTCAACAATTCACTGTGTCTCATACACCATAGAAAAATGGTGTAGCTAAAAGGAAGAACAAGACATTAGTGGAATGTGCTTGCAGCATGTTGAAAGGTAAAAACATTTCTAATGGTTTTTGGGTAGAAGGCATTAATACTGCTATTTATTTGAAAAATAGAAGTCCAACTAAGATTCTAGATCTGAAAACGGCTTTTGAAGTCCTTTATGGATATAAACCTAAAGTTGGTCATTTAAGAATATTTGGTTCCAAGGCGTTTGCTCATATTCCAAAAGATGAGAGAAGAAAACTTGATGCAAAATCTGTTAAGTGTATATTCATTAGTTATTGTGATGATCATAAGGCATACAAGTTGTTTGATCTTAGTGCCCATAATTTGATTGCAAGCAGAGATGTGATTTTTCATGAGAATACAGATGATGAGATAAGTAAAAATGATGTTTGGTATACTCCTTATGACAATGATGCTCATGTAAAAGTTGAGATAGATGATGAACAAGAACAGGTACAAGAACATGAACAGGTACATGAACAAAGTGGAAGAAGCATGGATACTAGAAACACTCTTGAGTCATCCAGAAGGGATCTTACGCCACGAAGCAGAAGAAATGAAAGTGGTGGAACTCAAAGGAAGTCATCACGAACAATTCAGGTACCTTCTAGGTATAAAGATTATGCATTGATGACACAAGTAATGAATGTTGTAGAACCTGTTACTTATGAACAAGATAAAGATCATAAGGAATGGAAAAATGTAATGAATGAAGAATATGAATCGATAATGAAGAATGAAACATGGGAATTAACAAAACTTCCTATGATCTGAAATCAGATCCAGAAGCCTGATAGGGCTTGAAAAATGCTCAAAAATGAAAGTGCTCGGAATGCGACGAAACCTGTGCCATTGCGTCCGTCTCATCTTCCCGATTCTGGCAGTATATTTACTTCGTCAAACGGAGTCCGTATGGAGAAGATATCGCGTTCTGTCCAAAAAGTCAAACAGGCAAAAAAGGGGATGACTGTACAGTCCGTACAGTCCACGTGGTAGGGCCGTACAGCTGACGTGGCATGTCCGTACAACTGATGTGGCAGGGCCGTACAACTGACGTGGGCCAACCAGGAGGCGACACGTGGCAGACCGTACGGAGGACACGTGGCATCACTAGGACGCGACACGTGTCAGGTGAATTTGGTCGTTTGGAGGTACGGTTTGACCAGTACTGAGATGACACGTGTCACCACTCACAGGGTGACACGTGGCAGGATGACATCATCCAGTGACGTGGCAGGCTGGCAGGGCGTACGACAGGCTGACGTGGCATATGACTGGGCAGTACGGCAGGTAGACGTGTCAGATGACGTGGCGGCAGACGTGGACCAATCGCCGGTTGACACGTGTCATGAAATGGTTGGTTGGTAAGGGTGCCACGTGGCCCAATACTGGGCTGCCACGTGGCACCCCTTCATTGGTTCGTTGGTTTGTGTTTAAAAATCCGTGTGGTTCGGACGGGATTTGAACCCGTGACCTCCCGGGCGGGTGAATGGACTGGTAACTTTGGCTATCCACTCGGGCGGCGGGTGGTTGTTGTTTAACAAACGACACGAATATAATTTAAAATAAAGTGAATGTTATGTTTGGCGGAAAAAGGGCCGGGGCTTAGCCCCAGCCCTTTGTATTGGTATACGACCGCGCCATGTAACCAACAGCGCGGGCTTGTTAAACGTTACACGGTTCAAACCAAATAAAATGCGCGTTTATAATATTTAAAGCCCCGGATTCCGGTCGGGTACCATATGACCCGGAACCAAAAACGATATGCACGGTTGGACAGTTAGCCACGGGGCACATGCCCTGCCACGAGACTGAGAGCCATTTGGATAGGGCCCGCGCTATGGCGCGTGGCCATATGATATGCCACATGACCGAACAAAGGGGGCCGCGCCCTGATTTGGGGGCTTAAGGCCCAATAACACATAAAAGTGGGTTTTTATATATAGAATTTGGTTATTTTTAAATAAATGTAGCTATTATTAGCAGAT
>ML777514.1:1140839-1152295 GCA_009831015.1 Picea engelmannii
GATCCTTTTTCAGATCTGCATATGTGTTTTGAATGTCATAATCCTCTTCTTTCCTCATTCTTTCATTAAATTCTCAAATGGTTAAATTATTCTTGCAAGTTTAAAAACTCAACCATAATCATTGAAAAGATCCTGCCGGATCATCCTGAAAACAAAGTTCCCATTGGATGTAAATGGTTGTATAAAACCAAATTTAATGCAGATGGAAGTCTTGACAAATACAAGGCTAGATTAGTTGCAAAAGGGTATTCACGAAAGGAAGGAATTGATTATGAGGACACTTTTGCACCTGTAGCTAATTTAAATACATTTAGAGTCATGATTTCATTAGCTACACAACACAATTGGAAAATACATCAGTTAGATGTTAAATCTTCATTTTTTAATGGCGATTTAAAAGAAGAAGTTTATTTGGTTCAGCCTGAAGGATTTATAAAGAAAGGACAAGAGGATATTGTGTGTAAACTAAAGAAATCTCTATATGGTTTGAAACAAGCACCTAGATCTTGGTATACTAAGATTGATTCATTCTTTGCACAGAAAGGTTTTGTGAAAAGCAAAAATGATCCTAATTTGTATGTCAAAAATGATGAAAATGGGAATGTTTCTTTGGTATCTTTATATGTTGATGATTTGATTAAAACATGCAGTGCTTCTCACTTGATTGAATATATTAAAACACAATTATCATAGATGTTTGAAATGAAGGATCTTGGTGAAATACATTATTGTTTAGGTCTGGAAATATGGAGAGAAGATGGTAAAACAATGGTCACTCAAAGTAAATACACAAGGGAAATACTGGAAAGATTCAATATGAATGAATGCAAGGCAGTGTCAACACCTTTAGAACATAATGCAAAGTTATCTAGTGTCGATGAAACTAAAGAGGAAAATGGTACTCTGTATCGCCAGTTGGTGGGAAGTTTGAACTATCTCACTACTACCAGACCAGACATAGCATATTAAGTCAGCATCCTTAGTCAGTTCATGGCTAAGCCACTTGAAAGCCACTGGGTAGCTTCAAAGAAAGTCCTTCAATATTTGAAAGGAACTGTTAATTTTGGTATTATGTATACTGATAATTGTGATGTTGAGTTGGCAGGTTACTCTGATTCATATTGGGTCGAAAATCCCGATGACAGGAAATCAACTTTAGGATATGTATTCAACATAGGTATAGGGGTCGTGTCATGGAGCAGTAATAAATAACCAACTGTTTCTTTGTCATCAACAGAAGATGAGTACAAATCTCTATGCAATGCTACGTGTGAAGTTGTTTGGTTAAGGAGAATTCTTGAAGATATTGGCAACAAGCAAATGAAGCCTACTATTCTCAAATGTGATAGTCAAAGTTCTATTAAATTGGCACACAACCCAATTTATCATGCTAGAATAAAGCATATTGAAATCCAACACCATTTTGTAAGAGAAAAGATACAGTCAAAGGAAATTGACTTGATCTATTGTAATACCACTGATAATGTGGCTGACATATTTACCAAACCTCTTGGAAAGATGAATTTTGAAGAATGCAGGAAACAGTTAATGGTAGAAAATCTATTTCTCCATTAAGAGGAAGTGTTAGATATTAATGGAGAAATGCTAATTATACTCTCCGTGTCCTCTATTGCTGTTATCAGATCCACTATTATAGGAATCAGTTGGCTTGAGCATCAAGCTATAAATGTAATCTTTTTTATTAATGAAATAGTTGAATCATGAGTTCTATCCCACTTTCTGATTATTCCACTATAGTTTGTTAAGCAAATTAAACTTCAATGCTTTATTTTTTAATCATTAACTTTATAAAGTGTAAGACGTCATCAATGTGAATATCATGAGGTTTTAAATAATGTAGAATAATAACTCTTAAATAATGTAGAGTAAATCATAATTTACTTAATTCACTCCATTGGTACCGTTCATGCAATGAGCTAGATTCATTATGTTTCTTGGCAGAAGGAATTAGAGAAGTGGTTGCTCCGACTTTCATTTCCAAGTTGCATCTTCGCATCCCTATCACCAAATTACTGGTTTCTATACAGCTTTTGAAAGAACCTCCATTGCCTTCCCTTGAATGGATAGAAGTCCAATGCCTAAGCATTTCAGCTATGCTTCCAAACTCTTAAACCCCTGTTCTCTAAATCCAATCTTTCAAACCTTAGCATCATACTTGGGGTTGATAAGTATTGTGGGTTTCAAACTTAGAACAGAGCCAAGGTGGAGTAAGCGCCCCAGATTTAACTAACATATCGCACTTACAATGCGGACCTAAAAACCATTTTATATAATGGATATATGAATCAAGTATGAGGTTCAGAAAACTTATAACATAATTCCCTTAAAAAATTATAATTATCCATTGATAAAAAATCTTCAACTTCAAAATTACCAGTAAAACGTCTGATTTAACATTTCCCTTCCAAGTATGGTGGACATTCCTGATATGTCTGTAAAAATTTAAAAAGCTCTGTAGCAGCGAAGATTCCTGATCTACCATAGAGTTAAAATTATCCTTACTTCCAACTTCCATCATCAAAATCTTTAGCTTTCAATTTGGATACATTTTTTCAATACGACCGGATCAGACTTTGGTTTTCACAGAGGATTTGGACGGATTTTGGTTTTCATAGAGGACTTGGACTTTCAATAAGTGGCATATGTATTCACCATAATTATTTTTAGGTTTTTCTGGTTTTCCTTGACTTCATTCCACCACTTTTGAATAGACCATAAGCATTTGTTTTGGGTTTCCTGGATTTCTGACTTGAAATGCGTCGATCAGGATAACATTTTTTCCGAGTGATTTGACCTCGGCTCCAAGACTTTGAATATGAAAAAAAAACTTTTGCCGTGGCTTGGGTAAGGTAAGGGGAATTGGTTATTCTTCCCGATTTTGACATTCCACAAAACTTTGAAGTCCCACACATTACTACATTGATATCCATCAAGGTTTATATTTTTAAGAACTAGCAAAATCTATCATGATAACTAAGTATTATACATTTGACTGAATAGATTCCGCCACCACTAGATTTCTTTTGCAAGGGGCTTTTCAATATTTATGAGTCCATGTGTTGATTTTTTTTCGAGATCCTTTTCTACATTTTCTCCCATGTCAATTGTTATTATGTTACTTGTGAGTGTTGGGTTCTTTGTTTAAGGTGGGAAAAATAAGGGTCTTAGGTCTGAAACCCTTTAATGGTTGGGATAATTGTGGGTAGTAATCATCGTGTAGGTGATGAAACTTAAATTTTCTATCCCTTTTTTTTGGTTGGAAAAACAACGACAATTAATGGTGATGTTATTGTTATGGGTTTAGTAGAAGTTTTCTACTTGTGATTGGGGATTGCTAGAGTAGTTTTCAAAACAAGAGTTTCTATCAACATATTCTAGCAATGTATTTATTTTCTTAAAGAAATAACATGTTAGGAAATTTTTAGGTCTCCAATTGAACTAAAAACAAATGGTTAACAACTTCAATTTCACTTAAGCGGTAACATATTCTAGCAATGTATTTATTTTCTTAAAGAAATAACATGTTAGGAAATCTTTAGGTCTCCAATTGAACTAAAAACAAATGGTTAACAACTTCAATTTCACTTAAGCGGTTGAGGGAATCAAACCCAAGACCTAATTCAGTCATATTTTTTTTAAGTTTCTCAATTTAAAAATGGAATACTAGTTAGAAGTGAATGCAAAAGAAGTCATGGTTTATAAAAAAACTAATTGAAAATCATCAAAATTACAATGAACTAATAGATCAGTTCATACATTTGCGAGAAGCCCTAATTACAATAATTCAGTAAGCCAAATATTGACAATTAATAAATTTAGTTCTTTCAAAATTGTACTCTAAACATATATATCACTCCAAAAAAGTGGAGGAAAGATAATGGAATTTTGGAACTTAAATTCATTTTGAAGGATTAAACAATGTCATTACACACATTTTTTTTACTTAACCGATGCTTCACCACTTTATACTCTCCAATGTTTTTCTAATGATATTTGATATCCATGGAACCTCCTCCCATTGATCCATTTGCATCTTTTGCAATATCGATGTTTTTCTAATGATATTTGATATGCATGGAACCTCCTCCCATTGATCCATTGGCATCTTTTGCAATAGTACATAAGCATGGTTTTTTTAAGGATAACCAAGAGGTAACTTATTATAACAATTAAAAATTGTCACCTTGAACCTATACTTTACATATAATATATGTTTCCACTATATAGCACTCTTTAAAATATTTCCAAAGATATATGGTATGCATAGTTTCACCTTCCCCTAATTTTTAAACAACTTAAGTAATTACATTTACATAAACATAGTTATTTGGGACAATCATGTTGGCACAAGAAGCCTGAAATGACCCAACCCAGACATTGATCCCAAGCACCCAACCTAGACAACTAATCTAGGTATCAAACCAAGTGTATTTAATCCTTATACATAATCCATAAAACTAACATCGCAAGGTATATTGAACACAAAAATTTACATTACAATCATGAAGATTTTCTGGAGCTTAGCATGCTCCTCCCCTTCTGCATGAAGAACTCATCTTCCCATGTCACCTGTCACCTTGAAGGTACTCAGTAATTATTTGATTTTGCATTTTCTTAATTCTATCAAAACATGGTCGCTTATGGTGAGTACATTTCACAAAGAAAATAGATCCCTTGTTTGGTCTGCTATATTAACACAATTTGATTCAACTACAGTTGTGGTGTTTGGATGAAGTGGCACGAAGCTCACAATATCAGGCCTGATGCATGCCTTCAGTACGTCCAGAAGAGCGCCTTCGCTTTCCACATTCAGCACTGAGACCAAAGGCCGAGCTGTTGCCTTGGCCGCCATTGATGCTTCCTATAGACTAGAATCAAATCTCTCTTCTGTCTCCTCTGTGTACAAACCGCTCAACAGTGAAAGTGAACACTAAAGTTATGGTTTTAAATAAACAGTAAAAGAATTAAAAATTTAGGGTTTAAAATAAAAGGTAAAAAAAATCCATTATATGTTCAAATCCATTCGAGTTACTTGAGGTTACCAACAATAACAGTTATTGTAGCGAGAAGTTGAATTGCTTTCCATTTACTATGGATGCAACAAAACAACAGCTATTGTAGCGAGCAATTGAATTGCTTTTTGTTCTGAGACTGCGTGTGGAGTCTTGGTGTGCAGTAAGTCTAGGGTGATAATTTACCTGTATATACATATCATTCATTATTTATTGATTATTCAAGTATGTAGTAGAGGGCCGATATAATGCGGGAATGGTAAAATAATGGAACATTGGCGGAGAGTCAATAAATATTTTTCACCCCCTCTTTGCCCTTTCAGTCTCTAATTCTTCATTCAAAATATCAGGCAAAGGAATCACTGGATAATAAGGGAACACTGGATTTATGTTTGTGGGATTTGAACATTGTGTAACAGTGACACCTTGAGAATGAGAGAATCCATGACGTAGTAAGAATAATAATAATATCATAGTCGGTTATGGGAAGAGCAGATCTGAGAAATCCCAAAGAGCAGAAGCCGCAAGCCCTACGATTTGACTGATCATTCTTTCATTTACTCACAGATCTTATAATTATTATTTAAAAATCTCAATTATATTTGTGTTTATGTTGGGAATGATTTTGACTGGTCATTCTTTCATTTACTCACAGATCTTATAATTATTATTTAAAAATCTCAATTAAATTTGTGTTTGTGTTGGGAATGATTTTGACTGGTCATTCTTTCATTTACTCACAGATCTTATAATTATTATTTAAAAATCTCAATTAAATTTGTGTTTGTGTTGGGAATTATTATATAACAAGGGAAATTATGTAGTGAAATTTATATTTTCAATTGTAACATTGCAAGGTAGTCACTACCTACTTGGAAAGATGAGGAATAGTGACCGAAGAGAGTTCATTTTATGTCTGAGAGTCGTCACTACCTCTTTGGAAAGATGAGAAATAGTGGAAAGATGAGGAATGGTGACTGAAGAGAGTTCATTTTTCTCTCTGGGAGGCATTTTTATTTTCCTTTGCGTTGCATTTTTAATTTCCAAGTCGTGGAGAATATATATTTTAAATAGTTACAGGTTTAAAGTTTGTTAAGTAGAGGAGAGGAGACAAATCACAAGTTTATAGCATATGGAGTCTTTTTTGGATAAATGATATAACCCTATTAGCTGAATATGGAGCTCATTTTGTTTTTCATGTATAACGTTATGTATATAAAAAAATAGGATTTGCCATAAATGAGTGATGTGTTCTGATGAGTGATGTGTTCTGATGGACAAATCGTTTATAATAAGAAGCTTGTGACTGTGAGTATATATTATGTTGTGTTTGTGAGTTGTTTAAGTTTTCAATTATTTATTTTTGGCTTATTGTTACTTTTACCAGAAAGACTTTATGTATTTACATTTTTTTAAGTAAGATTTCAAGGATTAAAATTTTATCTCCAGTGCTTATATTATATTATAAGAAGTTTGTCCTTATATTATATTATAAGAAGCTTCTGACTGCCAGTGTAGATTATATTGTGTGCATAAAACCCTAATCTAATCCGGTTGTGAAATTAGATACAGACAAATAATGAAAGTAAAGTAAAAGTCAGACCTTATATTATATTATAAGAAGTTTGTCCTTATATTATATTATAAGAAGCTTCTGACTGCCAATGTAGATTATATTGTGTGTTTATGAGTTGTAGACTATATTGTGTGTTTGCGAGTTGTTTAAGTTTTCAGTTACTTGATTTTATGTCAAGTGCTTGCATATTTTATAATAAGAAGCTTCTGATTTGAGTATAGATTATATTGTGTGTTTGTATATTTTAAGTTTTCAGTTATGTATTTTTAAAATTTTATCTCTGAATTTTGCATATTTTATGTTTCATAATTTTTTTTCCTATAAATATTTATTAAATTTAAAATTGAAAAATGAAAATGAAAATGATATACTGATATCAAAGATATTGCTAAAATAATAATAAAAACAATTAAATGAATTGAATATGGAGATTTTATTAAATATAACAAAGATTGAAAAACCACCAAGTGACAACCATGTCTCTTAGGGTTTTGATAAATCCCCAGTCACATCGTACACTTAGGCAAAGATAAGGGAGTAAAATTAAATATTACAAAGATTTAAAAAATAGCATGTTCGTTAGGGTTTTGATATAGCCAAAGAAAAGATTTATAATAGTTTTCTTGCAAGTTTCAATTAACAGTTAAGTCACATCGTACAAGTAGGTAAATATAGGCAGAATCGAGTAAAGCAACAATCAAGATACATGAGCAGAAGAGGATAAAGTTAAATTTTTTGTCAAATTAAATCGAGATGATACATTGTTTGAAGAAAAGAGAAGCGTGTTGGATGGTTCATGAATACGTAATAGATGATCCATTGAATATGGTCAATGAATAATGTATTAAAATGATCTTTCATATGGTTTATTTCTATTTGGTACCATCTGTGATCGACAATTGCTCATATGCAAGGGAAGGAGGCACCTGAGTGGTTCACACATAAAAATCCACATTCCTAAATAGATGCATATGAAGAATAAAATTTGAAGTTGTAAAGTGAAAAAAGGGACTTGGTAAAAAACAAGTTTGGTTTGACGAACAAGACATCAAGACAAATGTGGATATCACCATAGGAAATGGTTTGAGAAAAGTAAGAAGTGATGAATTCGAGGATTTGATTTTAGGAATTGATTATGTCAATAGGTTAAGGTCAAATCATGCTAAATTTAACCTACTATGGAGTGGGAAAATATGGATAGGAAAAACAATGAGTTTGGGTTCAATTTTGATTCAGATTCAGAACTTGAAAACATGTTTAGGGTTAGTAAGGGTTTTTCTAGATCCAAGTATGATATATTAAGGAGAAATGATGATATTTTTGTTAGAAGCAAAGAAAAATTTGTTACTTGATCAAAATCCCTATTATGTGGGATTTCAACAAAATTAACAACTGATATTCACTCCTTAGCTTGATAAGAGGTTGAAGTTTTTCTAGTTTGGTGGGAAAATCCCTTTTACTTTTGTTGCTTCTATTTGAATTCTATGTCTTTAAGTTTTTTGTATAAAATTTGGGTCACAATTGTGGAGATATCCATAGTCTAAGACAAGTGAAACAATGGATTTTGGAGTTTCATGCTTCTTTGACAAATCCCCCTGATTTCTCTATGACAGTGATACTTTGGGTGATGGCTCTCATGTCTACAACAAGAGTATGTCACCATTTTTCATTTCCTGCCTCCCCAACTCAAACAACTCCTGCACTAGCTCCTAATTTAAATCCACACCAAATTATCTACATTGCAATTGAAATGATGATATATGCCAAATCCACATCTCATTGCATCACAACCAGTGTGAGAATTTTCCCATTTCTAGACCAAACATACACTAAAGTATATAATTTTTATAGCCTAACCAAACCTCATTATCATTTTAGTAAGAGAAAACTCAAGTAACATGAAGCAGAAAACAAGTAAATTTGAGGGAAGCAATTGACCTCGTTATCATTTTAGTAAGAGAAAAATCAAGTAACATGAAGCAGAAAAACAAGCAAATTTGAGGGAAGCAATTGACATTCAATATGCGGCATATTGATATAGTAAAAATTAAGTTAATCCACTTATACTAAAATGTCAAATAAGAAAGAAATCAAAGCAACATTTTTGTACAAAAGCAAAAGTAAGATAAGTTTTTCCACTAAAACAAAGTATTCAAGTAGACCCCAACTTGCTCCTATTTTGATAAGTAAAACTTATGAAACTAATGATATCAAATACCAACCATATGCAGCTACAATTTTGTTGAGGATGGATTGTATCCACTTAATTCAACCTTTATATTTGTCCCCCTTGAGGGTTGAGTGAAAGTATGTGCTACTTTAATAATTTTTGTTGTCAAAATAAGGAATATGGTTTCTTGTCAAAATGAAAAAGTTAGGGTATACCAAATGATCATTTAGCAGGTTGAATAGAGGAAAATAAGCCCTAACCTTGACAACTAAATACAAAACAATGTATAGGGGAAAACAATGTAGGAAAGAAATAGATATACCATAATAGTGAACATTTTCAATACCAATCACAAACATCAAACATTAATAAAAAACTCAATGAGAACAAACAAAAGAAGAAAAATGAGAATTTAAGAGTGAGAGTACGTGCCATCATATTGGAATTGGAGATAGGCATTGTGTCTCACAAAAGAAGATGATATGTTATTTAAGGTGAAAATCCAAGATGTATGTAGAGGTGTGTAGATACAAAAAAAATTGATGGAAAAATAACTTGATCAAGCTATTGGTTGTGACTAGTAGTAGATTGTTTTTTCAACCCTTTTGTATACAATTGAATGTCTAAAAAAGTTCTTAAATATCCAATTTTAAAGGACTTATGGACAAGTTATTCTTGAGGGACCATTTTTTCGTCTTATAAGAGAAAATATTAAACGGTTCATGTCAAGCAAATCAATTACTTGTCCCATTCAAGAATGTTATATTTTAGCCACTGCTTTCTTTTGATGTAAGTGGAACTATATAGTAATCGATTTGGGTATTTTTAAATCATGGTTCTATTCATTTATATTCTTGTAGTAATTGATTGGGGTAGTTTTAAATCATGGTTCTAATCATTTATATTGTGGAAGGACGCCTTGATTACATCCATTTTGCACAATTTTTTTTATAAGAACCTTAACATTAATAGTATCCTTTGATCATTTCGAAGCTTAAAAATTTGATGTTTGCAATTAAAAATGCCATGATTGTACAAGAATATGTTATCATGGCCTTATCACTAATGGTATCCTCACGTAATTTTGAATCTTAAGAAGTTGTCGCTTGCAATTCAAAATGTCATAATTCTGTTTTTTATTTTTCCAGTAATATTAGTAAGGTTGCCCCTCGTTAACTATACTATTTTAGGGCCCAATTATACCTAACTGTATAAGCAATTTTACTCTTCAATGAGTATATATATCTTAGCAATATAATTTTTTTTAGATATATCTTCACACAATTATCTTATGTCCTAAGTTATATTTTTCATTCCAACACTTCAATATACAAATTCTTATAATATTTTGTCACCTACAATTTCATGGTTTCATTAATAGTTTAATAATTTAACAGGTCATACATTAATATTTATGGAATATTCAGTACTCTCCACACATCGATCACCTAAGTGTTGTAAAGGCATTCATCTCTCATCAAAATTTAATACAATGAATGACAAGGAATTCCATGGGCCATACAACGATCCTTTGATACATGGAATAAAAAGGATCTCACAAGGAATTCCATAGCCCGGAGGGATTCCTTTGGTACATGAAACTAAAATTTGTTGTCTCTTATGTCCACATTTCAAACCCGACACTTCTGTGATTATGACAAACCCTTTCCTTTAAGTTATCAATAAACCAATACAAGCCTTCTCACAATTTGCAGTTCAAAGTCACTTATAACTTGTCTTCTAAATGTTTGTCTTCTAAATGTCTTAGCTTCCCGCATCCTTTCACACTGCGACACTTGTAAACAAAATATCAACCATATTACATATTAGAAAAAATATTAAAAAAAATAAATGTTTTTATCCAATTAAATTATTGTAAGAGTGAATAAAGATACACTACCATTTATGATGGGTTGAAAAACATTGTGTTTTGAAAATAACTTAACCAAAAAGTTATTAAATTAGCTAATGCTAATGTTTTGAATGAAGAAAATTATTATTTTAAAGTATTTATTTAATGATGATACTAAATAGAAATTTGACTTTTTATATTATATAAATCCTAATTTATTAATGAGATTTTTAATTATGAGAAGTTGAAAAACATTTTATTTTAAAATAAACTGAATTAAAATGTTGTTTAGTTAGTGAAAGTTATAAGTTTGAATATACACGAAGTTTGTTACTATTTACTTAATAATAAATGAAATTTTATTTTAATATTAAACTATTATAAAGCGTTATATTGATTATAATATCTAATAAATTTTGGCTAAATGCTAATTAATTCTAGAAAAATATTAGATTGAATTCTATAAGATTGTATCTACTATGTGAAGAAACGTCTTAACTTTTGTTTCTAAAACGTCTCAACTTTTGTTTCTAAATGTAGAATAAATGGCAAAGTGTTAAATGTAAAATAAATGGCAAAATGTTAAGTACTAAATTGTTATCAAAACATATTTTTTTTTTTTGTAAATTAGATGGTTCCTTTCTATTTTCTATTTATATATGCAAACCAGGTTACATAAAATATTTAAACTTTAGCCTCAACCTGTCCATAGGAATTCAGGGCTGAAAGCTGTCTAATTGCTTTGAAGGCGTACCAAAATTGAAATTGTCTCTTTATCCTATACAACGCATTGGCTAACTGTCCTCCTGCATCAACTTGTTCAAT
>ML777514.1:1158140-1186084 GCA_009831015.1 Picea engelmannii
TTCCGTCTGGGATGTGTCACCGCTCACAATATTACGGTAGGAGGGGGCCGTCCCTCCTCCCGATGAAGCCGCCATGGTGTGGCCAGTCAGGAGGACTACCTATGCGCACTGTTCAAAACCCCAGGCGAAACTTGTAAAGTCTCGAATCCTGCAACGCTGCATTCACGATATCAAACCCTAGACGCTGCATTCACCAGGAATTTTTATCAAAACATATTTTAATTTTTGTTTTGAAAATGATTTTTCTAATTGAAAATTTAAAATGTTGTTACTGTAAAAACAAAATGTTACTCAAATTTTTTTCGCGTTCCCTTCCTAGCTTCGGCGGCATGGTAATAATAATATTACTTTTAAAGTATCACAATTATAACCTAACACAACTATCTTTTATGAATAACATTACACTTTGAAATTCATTTTATTAAAATTAAATATGTGTCACCATTTTTTTTTAAAATCGAGATAGATCATGGAATGTGTGCATGATAGGAGTATAAAGAAGCGGTGATGTCAAGGTAATATCAATTAAGGGAAGACGTCATGGAAGACCTTACAATGCACAAGGCTTTGGGCTGTCCTACACCTCTACACCTCCTTATTGCCTCCCACCTTCTCTCTAGCACAATACCAACTTAGTCGAAGGCACTATTTATTCTCACTCTTTTTATATATAAAATACAGTTTAAACATGATCATGCATTTTGTTCTAGGTTTCTAGGTTAAGACTATTGAAACATGCCAAATGTTGTCACATGCACATGCATGTAGCTATGTTAATGCACATGCATGCAATTTATTTATGAACTGCATGTGATTTTAATGTGCTTGGTTTAATGCATGTTTGATCTTGCTTATTTTATGCTCGTTGATGCTTTGTTTTTCTTCTGCTGCCCAACAAAGACATAAAGTTTGGCATATGGATTTTATCTTTGTTCTAGAGTGTTAGTTGCTAATGCTTTTTATAGTGTATTTATTTATTGAAATGGAAAATGATTGTATGATACCTCTCACCTTCTTTATAAAGTTAGTTCGTATTTGCTAAGGCATTGACGATATTGGTGAATTTGACCAACAAAAAAACTCAGTTCAAATAAGTTGATCAATGTCAAAAAAAAAATAAAAAAAAATGTGTAAAAGGATAGTATGTCTACCAATTACAACTTTATTAATCTTACTATTACAACTATTGAGCCCTTATTTTGAATAAATCAAAAGGATGAGAATAATAACAAATTCAAGGTGTTTGCACTACCACCCACGACTTGTTTTGTAAGCATTAGGAGAATTGTTATGAACTTTGTCGTATTCCCCATATTAAGAAAGATCACGGTTAGCTGGAAGATATCTTTGTATGGGTTACAGTTTCATCAACAAGCAAGGCACCTCTTCAACTCTTCTCACTCCACACTCTCATTGTCGGGCTAGCGGTCAATACCTACTTAATTTATCAATTGCTCGGATTGTTCAATGAAAGACGGATTAGGTGCTTCACAACTACTACCCTTGTTCACTAAGTCATCCAAATTGGTTTAATATCGAACTCCATATTATGGGATTCTCTTCAAGTTGATAATATATATATTATATATATAGTGAAAATGCCTTCACCTCGGATAAGAAATGACATTGAGCATGTGCACTCCCGTACAAAGGTAGAGATCCTTCAAGAAGTAGTCTAATCAAATGTTAGTAAGACACTGAGTTGAGTGGACCACCAACCGATGTATTAAAAAATAGTTATCTTGTTAGTTGGGTTACCCAATTGCACACTGAATGGGTGGGATAAGGGTTTATGAAGAAAAAGAAAGAGGTTAAGTGTGAATAGGCATTAAGACTTGAACCGAGAAAGGCAAGGTATAAAATTCAAACTGTGGCATCATTCTCTTGTCGAATTCCTTTCGGTATTAATAAATCCTTGGTTAAAATCCATGCTAGTTTAAGGATTTTCTTTTATCCATATCAAGCTTTTGATCTAGGGCAGTGTATGGATTAACCTCACCCACATTGCTAGTTGTAGAATCCACCCACCTTTTCTAATTTTCTTTATCTATGGTAATGTATGGATTAACCTCACCCACATTGCTAGTTGTAGAATCCACCCACTTTTTCTAATTTTCTTCTTTAGTGTACCATATCTTGCAAAATTATTTAACAAACAATTCACAGGATTTGAAGAAAAATAAATTAATGAAATGTATACTCTCCATTACAGGTGGAATAGATGCATAGGTCCACAAATGTGGATGATACTACTGAGTTCAATGTGCATTATCTGGGTTGGTATTATGTATTTTGCATGCCTGAGAATCCAGCCTTCATGGGAAGTGCACCATCGAACAATCCAAACATGATTATCTAGTGAAAGAGATGGGCCCCTGCGCTGCTTGAAATATTCGTAAGTAAATTATGCTTGTTCATGGGCATTCATTAAATTTTTTTTTATAGTACGCCAGAAGATGAAGTACGCTTATTTCAATCTATGGAAAATCTAGTCAGTGACAATGTTCTTCTATGCAATATTGTTGGCTTTTTGTCTATCAAGTAGTAAACAATTCTTCTCTAGGGTAATCTTTGTCAATGAATTAAACTAGCTAATTATCATTGATAGAACATATGACTTTCAGGACTTACCAATTTATATGATCTTGACATACATGAATTCAAAATCTTATTGTAGATTTTGATGAAGTAGATGACAGTAACCACGACCGCGAGAGCATTAAAAGTTAATGTACCAAGCAGTGCATTAAACTTGCCTCAAAGTAAGAGTCAAATCCAACAATATCATCTCAATTAAAATACTAATAATCCTTACTCAATGCATATAATAAGACTTCAGAATGAGTAACATGTATAATGGTATCCAAGTTCTCTACCTAAAATTTCTAGGTAGAAATGAATCTCACTTGAATAAAGTTTATCACCAAATCGAGCATCTTACCTTATATTAATCGAAATTAAAATACATTATCCAAATAAAAGTTTGTTACCATATAAAGAGTTTCTCTAGCCAAAAGTAATTCCCATAAATGCTCTAGGAGTTGTTTTTTATAAAAACATTATAATTTTTTATAAAAACATTATAATAAAAACTTTTAAAAGAACGTTAACTTTGGAAATCAATTTCATGTATATTATATAATGGTTTATATGATCTGATAAAGAATGCTGCTTCATATCATTTTATGGTATCGGTAAGTATTTTTGGCCTTGATGAATTTTTTACGAACAAATTTTTGATGCACAGCAAATGAAGTGTTAACCGATTTAAAATGATCAAAATATCTCTCGATAATTGCTATGGTAACACAGACTCTGAATGGAAGATGTATAGCAATCTTATATCAAGTTTAAATTAAAAAACTGTTAACCATTAAAGGGATGTCATAAACTATTGTAAGAATAAATTTGACAAAAATGATGATTTATAATCCAATGTCCATGCTATACTTTGAAATAGTTGAAACCATATGTTTAAAAGATGACATTCGATCATATGCCTAGGCTGAGCCATGACTATTATATTTATATTTTAATTGTACATTAAACAATCAAAAAAATTAGAGAAAAATAAAAAAATATCCGAAATTTTTGGAATCATTTTTATAAATTTATAAAATTGATTTTTTTTTTAATATAAAAAAAAAAATCTGTAAAACAACTAAACAACGTCTTTGTAAATGATGCGATCAACCATCATTTTAGATTTTGGGATTTTGGTCCAGACCACATATTTTCGAATTTAATAATACATGTGGTCGTGCATACATTCATGTTATTTTTAAAATGTTTATGTGAAATAATCGACAAATAGTTCTATGAATTACCATTTAATAATAGGCAAGGTTTAGATACCAATATGTGAAATAATCCACAAATAGTTCTATGAATTACCATTTAATAATAGGCAAGGTTTAGATACCAAAAAATAATTTGTGAATGATGCCATCAACTATCCTTTTATATTTTGGTTACCACTACATATTTTCGAATTTAATAACACATGTGGTCGTGCATACATTCATGTCCTTTGTTTTTAGATGTTTATGTGAAAAACTCTCCAAAGTAGTCAAACTTTAGATATCAAAACTTTGGGCATTGGCTAGAGGGAAAATGATTTGTGTCTTTAACAATAGCCTTTTTTTTGTCGACCCTCCAACCAATCGTTTCTTGTTAGAGCTTTCAAGTACACGTTACATCTCTTGTTAGTCGCGATCGCTTTCCATCGACCTTCATGTCTGAGCAACAATTTTTTCATTCGTCAACGACCTCTGCCCCACTTGCAACTCATGATGTACCAGTGACCCACGATGTAACAACTATCGTTTGCATTCAAATCCTACCAACCATCAGTAGAGTGAAGTCGAATTCAATTTCCATCTTGTAAAATTATAAATTCGTTGCCTAATTCATTCCCTCCCACACTTCTACCCCCTCCCTTGATTTGATTAGTAAGTGAGCCCGTAGACAAATTCCTCCAAATAACACTACTTAATGATTTCCACATTAAATAACGCTACTTAATGATTTATTTTACAAATAGTACTGACCCATCATAGATATTCTAACCATAATAATAATTATAATCATGTTGGAATGATTCAAACTGCTAAGCAATGCCTTGATACCATTGTATGTCAGTTTCATGCACTGTCAACTAGCTAAATGTGATGCTCCCTATAAAATTTAGCATGAGCTTTGATTTCTCATGATCATTGTAAAATATCTTTGAGTTGTGATCCCATTTTCTCTTATTGTTCAGTCACCCGAGTGTAGCAGTTTCTAATTTAAGGTGGAAATCTCAAGGATTCAACCTTGTTTATGTATGAATAACTAACGCATTTTAGATTTTGTATGCACCGAGGCATTTACATTATATTGAACATCGGTGCGATCAATTTATCTTGAAACCCAATGCATTTAATATAGCATGTGCCCCAATGCTTGTATAATTAGTATGTATTGGTGTTTGTCTTACCATGTGCACCGAAGGGTAGTGAAATTTTGAATATTCGAGGTGAGATGTCCATACCATTATTTTTACTAAGCATAGGTGCATATATTATAGTAAAGGAATTAGTGCATAAATAATATTTTGAGCCTCGATAAGTACATTATTTTTAGTGCCCTGGTGTATATTTTAAACATTAGCATAGTACACTTTCGAAAATATAAATATTATTGTACCTTATATTCTTTACAAAACAGTTCGTTTTCGCAATAGTTCATATTGGTGCATTATTATAATTAATGTGTACCGATCCCTATTGGTATAGGAAAATTCTCCTGTGGACAAGTGAATATCCTCTTGGATTCTAGACCCCTAATACCAAGACAAAAAATATAAAAATGGACACTAGCACCCCTTTGAATTCAATTACCTTATCAGAAAGAGAAAGAGAAGGAAGAAAGTGTGATGCACCTTATTCTGTGGTTCGTCCTTGTTGCCTCTGATTTGAGTTCGGTCTCCAAACTCTTCAGCACCACTCGATACCTACAATGCAATAGACAAAAAAAAGATAAAGAACTCATACTCTACTCTACAAGATTAGACTAATCAAATTCATCTATCAAGATCAACAATCATATCCAAAAATACAAAATATCGAATGGAATAGGACAAGTAATATCTATGAGAACTTTAAAGAGATACTTACAATCTATAGATGAAGTTGCAACAACCTCTCAAAGTCCTCATCATCTAGCCCTTGCACGATGCTCCCAATATCATAAGTTTGATATGCAAAAGCTTCTTCCTCCTCCCTTTCTCCATGGAAAGCCCTCATTATATAGGATTTGGGAGATTAACCACCATGGAGAAAATAACTCATCAGATCCACTAAAAAAGGATCTCCAAGGATTTTAGGGGGAAAATATATCTCCCATCTATGATATTCTCAACCTCACATTGAATATAAGAAACCAAATGTGAGGTGGATTCTCACACTAAATTAATTTCCCTTTTATGAATATTAATAATTAATTCATGTGCACATATTATTTTGACTTTCATATAATATATTTATCCTCCACATTGACTTAGGATTGTGACAAATGTTCTTTCATGGTGTCAGTGTATGTGACACTTTCATGACACTTGTGACACTTAGGGTGAGGTACTTAAGTGCGACATTTTGGTGTGTAACAGATTTCCCCCTAAAGTGTGACGTCATAAGAGAAATTTATGGCCAAAAGAATTTACAATTCTTCAATGCAAAAGCGTGGAGTTGGAGAACCTGGAAGAAGCTACAAACAACCATCAAACAATATTAAGACATGTTCCATTTCTGAGGCAGGCATACCTATGCTTGAAATACGAGATGAATCAGAGCATGACCATCGATTAATACACTACGAATCCATGAAAAATATTGAATAAGGATATGGCCATCAAAGATACAATGTGGATCCATACCTCCATGAAATGAACTGATTGTAGCCACAAAAAATACACAGTGAAGCTACGAGATGATAAAACATAGCCACAAACCAATACAATGTGGATCTATATATATATATATATATCATCATGCTCAAATGATATCCTTCGCAGCCTAGGAAAAGTGGATAATGGAGTGAATGCTCAATCCAGGGTCTTCGTCCCAATCCCGATGTGGTACGAATCTAGCCATGTGAATAGATGATTTGATTTCGAACATGGTATAAACCACTTGATTACCAATCATTGATGTATACTGTTAACAAGTGCGATGGAAATCACCAATGATGTCAATGACTCCCAAGGTACCCTAGTACATTTCAACGAATGTGAATAAATGAGTTGAGGTTGAACATTCGTGAAATCATCCGATCAGAGATCAATGATGTAAACCCACTTTCGAAAGCGAGGAGGCCTTCCATTGAGGCATGCCGGTCCCAAGGTAATAATTGGTTTCTATGTATAGTTCCTGGATGATGTGTTGAATTTGACATGAAAATACATGTCAAAGGAGGGCCTTGATGTATCCCGCATCATCAACACAAAATTGACACAAGAAAGTGATGTAAGATGGTGATTCGAATGAGTATGGTATGACATAGGAAATGGAAACTGGAAATACTGCATATGGATGGTTTGAAGTGAAACTTCCCTTGAACATGATGAGGCAGGACAACTGGCTTGGAAGCATTGACTCGACGAGTACTAAGAATGTAATGTGACAACAATAAGAGAACTCTTCAACTAGACGAAAAAATATGGCAACACATGGAATTGGTATGACTTAGAGACAAGTAGATTACCCAACTGTAAGATGAGACATGAACATGTGCCATGTTCAAGGGCAACAAAATATTCCATAAATAATTCTCCAAAACTTGAACCACTTCCTTCAATTTCCCCCCCACCCAGATTGATGAGTACCTCTTTTTCATTTAATGAGATGAAGGAGGGTAACACATGCTCAATATAACTAAACTTTGGTAGGTTCCTCTTCCTTTATTTAATGAACTGGAATAAGTAAGGGTTCGTTCCCATATGGGTCCTTCAATTTGTAGTTTACCGAGTCCAGAGAAGGAAAACTTGGTGGTTTTTCATCTTTAGAGAGTCTGGAAAGAACTTAAAGGTGACTTTAGGGTTGTCCTTTTTCATAATATTTAGTCTCCGAAGTCCGAAAAAAGTATAAAACAATACATGGGAGAAATGTTATAATCATTCTTGATTAGAGTGTTATTTTTTTGTAATTAGTCTCATGAGGCTGGAAAATAGATAAACTACCACTCAAAAGATGCCCTTTCAAACATTTTAATGAGTGTTAAGGGAAGCAATATCACTCGACAATATTTTCATGTTTAGAGAGTCTGAAAAGAGCTTAAAGGAGACTCTAGGGGGTTCCTTTTTCATATAACCTTTATGAGTCCGAAAAAGTTATAAAAGTATACTCGGTCACATTCTCACATATTTACGAGCATGAGAAAGAGCAAATAATAAGATCGGTAACTTATTCTCATGTATTTATGAGCACGAGAAAGAACAAAGACTAAGCTCGTTCTATAAAAATGCTACTAAGTTACGATGGGAATGACCTTCGAACGAGGATTATCCTGGTTAGAAGATTTCTGGGATTTTCCCTTGTGTTTCTTTTTACCTCCTAGTTGTCGAGATGAAGTGGATTGGACCTTATTCACCTCGAGGATTTGAGAAGGAGCGGAAGTGGTTATGGTGTTTGGAAAGGAATTAGATTCTAGAGCAGGTCTTAACTAATCATTCGACAAACGAGAAGCATTATGGATCATATTGTAAAGTTTGACAAACTGGGAATAAACCAAGTCCAAATAATGAGCACAACTGATAGCCTGCTCCTCAGTAACTACGTTTTCCATAGAAACATCGTGGGCGATGGGAGGCAAGAGAAACTTTTAATCAACCGTCTCCATCGTCTCCACTCATGAATATTATCAGAGATGTGGGTAGAAGAGCATTTCCAGAGAGAGGTCAAAAGTTTTTTACCGGTATCGTACCATATATGCAATTGAAAATACATTAGGAAAGCCATGGAAAGAGAGTTAAAGTTGACAAAAGAGTTACGAGATAGTTCAATGTACCATTTTGTTGTCGCACCTGTAAGTGTTCTCTGGAAAATTCTAAGACGAATGGAATCATCCATCAAATATTTTGAAAAACACCATAAGTGGAAAGTCATAACATGATTGTTAGTATCATCCCCAAGTTTTTCGTTGAATTTCAGAATGTCGGACGGTAATTTGGCAGGGATGGTGGTCCAAAATGGGGCGTGAAGGATGGGATCATTTGTTAAACATGATATCTACCAAATCTAACATAGCTAAGAATGGTATTTGTCAGTTAGGTTGTTTATACTGGTGATAAACATATTTCATGGGAACACCAGTAGAACCATATTTAGATTGTGGCAAGGTGACAAAACTAGATGGTCCTCCCATATAAGGTGGTTTCCCAAGTTGTCCACCTATGTAAGGTGGTTGTCATGTTTGTCCACCCATGTAGTGTGATTGAACAGATGGACCTCCTATATACCGGGGTTGTCCTATTGTCCCCCCTATGTATGGCGGTGGAAGGGACTATTGCGTTTGAATTGTGGGGTTTACAGATTGATGGGGCATAGTTCCTTGTGAAGGAATGCCTGCCAGATTGTGTTGAGTCCACAAAGGGTTCGCAACTCCTGGATATGGATGTCCAGGATACAGGCCAATGGTAGTAGGGATAGAAGGACTTCCAGGAGTGGTTTTCCCCCATGTTGTTTGATTTTGCAACCATGTAGGTTTCCCTCTAGTGAAAAATTGTCTTGCAACTGGAGGTTTCCCCCCAGTTGAAGGTTGACCTCCCATTGAAGATTGACCTCCAATGTAGGGAGTACTAATTTGTGATGTGTAATATGTAGGTTGAGTATCTTGTGTAACTTTGGTTGTGTGAATGACTTTACTATTGCCCATTTGACCTATGGGATGACCAAGTAAAGCACTTGGCGTGTGCATGTGTGGAAAAAATGAAGAAATAATATTACCTAAATCATGTGCAAGAGGAGATGAATGTGTAAGTGGTTGAGTTAGGTTCATATAGGAAACCTATGTTTCCGGTAAAGAATAAGCACCAGCAGTATCAACTACGGGAGTTATAGAAAAATATGAATTCCCAAGTCCTTCAGGAAAACCAAAAATGGGTGGGTTCATGCAAAATGATTATGTAGTTGTTGAACCAGGTAGTAAATAGTAAGAATAATAATAATCAATGTATCTCATGGATGGTGGATCAACGAGTGGTTGGCCAAGTATATCAATAAACAAAGGATTCAAAAAACATGCCAAGCTTTCTATGAATATTGTGACCGGTTCTTCAATGTGATGGCCACTTCCAGGAGCGACGCTCCCAGTTTCAGAAGTGTGATCTTCGATCAATTATTCGTAAGCAAGTTTATGTTGTGGTTCTTAAGTATCAGGTTCCATACCTTGTATACTATGAAAAATCCAATCCTAATGCCGAATATGAAAAACAAAGAAACACACTCCTATGAAAACTAAAAGAAATAAACCAAGAAAGAATAGATCTAAGGATCTTTTGAAGAGGGGATATCAAGCCGCTAGCGAAGAAGTAAAAATAAATTACCCCGAACTCCACATAACATCCCTTCTTGGTGAAAGCAACCCTCGCATTCACAAGATCACCCTCCAAGGGTACTAAAAGTACATATGGGAAGGATATTAAAGTCCGAAGTGATTCAAGAGAACTGAAGACAAGTGGACCGATAGGACTCCAAAGGACCTCGAATAGATTCAGAGTTCACAAAGCACTATGACCCAAATGGAACCAGTGGTTTCTCAAGAATATCCCCTAATATACGATCTTTCTACTACGATTGGTTAATCTTTGGAGGGGTAATCTCTGCTAATCTCCCCCACATGACCCCGTGTTTATCCCTTGTGTGAGAGGGGGTTCCCGACTATGCTTATACAAAATTTGGATTTAAACACTCTTTAGTGCTCTACAATCTCTTTAGTAGTCTTCGACAATTTACTCACTTTACCTAGTCCAAAGACCCTAATCCTAAGCTACTGTTGGTGTGATAAAAAAAAATATTCGAGTTGATTTTATTAGCATGTTGTTGACATTAATGGATTTTAACTCAAAGGGTTCATGGAGATGAAATTGATGATGTGTAAGAGACTCGACTCCAAAAGAATTCAAAATAATGCTATGTAGTTCTTTCTTTTGATGAATTCACGTATGGGAAGGAGAATAGTTCTATTCTTCTTAATCACAAGCAAACACTCAAAAAAATGCAATTTTCAATTTCCGGGATCAATAAGATGCCAAAATACCAAGCAAATGTTTCTAAATGTTGAAATGCACATGCAAAACTAGCTCTTTTTCCAAACGTAAACCAAATCAAACTTCCTAATGAATGAAAAATTTCTTCGTTTGATTAAATATGCAAGGATATATGCAAACTTTTATCTTCTTAACTTTCATATGAAATAGATCTAATTTTAATACAAAGAACTATGAGGCAAAAAACAATCAAACAAAGTGCACTCAAAGTGATGAGAACTGAAAGAAAACAAGTAGGGAATAACATGTTCAATCAAGAACTCAATGATGCAAATGATAAATCACTCAAATGTATTGACAAAAAAAGAGGAAAGAAAGAGCGATCCAAACTAGGTTATGGTAAGAATAAAGTCTCAAATCGTTCAAAGAGGAAATATTTAAAAAGTAACTTAAGGCCAACAAACCTTTGTAGACCTTTTCAATTAGTCAGATAACTAGAAACTTCGCAAGACTCAAACCAAACCAAGAAAAAAAATTCGAATCAATATTGCAATTTGGAAAAGGTTTCAAGATAAAAAAAGACAATTAAAAAAGTGATAAGAACCAAATCCTTAACCCTAACAAAGTCACAAGTAAAAGTACAGACTCTGGGCAACATACCTCCAATAAAGGGTTGAGCAAAACAGGGAAAAATCCCATAGATATGCCCAAAACCAGAGAGCAGTGCTCCCTAAAACAAAGAGACATAGTTCTATATCACTCACTAAGATACCAAATGGGAGCATTGATTATATAACCAACTCTATGATAGCCACTCTGGGGGAGCGTAGTCTTGTCGATACTTGAAAATGAGCTTAAAAAGGAAATAAATCAACAGATATTGGCTTGGTAACTATGACTACTGCTTGATGAAGTAGAGGGAGAGGGAAGGATCATAAAAAATAAATCAAACAAGATCAAACAAGGAAAAGGTTTACACGATCCAAGGAAATACAAGTCAATGTCCTTCCCCAATGGAGTCACTAATTTCTGCTATAGGAAAATTCTCTTGCGGACAGGTGAATATCCTCTTGGATTCTAGATTTCTAATAACAAGACATAAAACATACAAATGGACACTAACATCCCTTTCAATTCAATTACCTAATCATAAATAGAAAGAGAAGGAATAAAGTGTGATGCACCTTATTTTGTGGTTCATCCTTGCTGCCTCCAATCTAAGCTTGATCTCCAAACTCTTCAGCACCACTCGATACCTACAATGAAATGGACAACCAAAAGACAAAGAACTCATACTCTACTCTACAATATTATACTAATCAAATTCATCTATCAATATCAACAATCATATGCAACAATACCCAATCTTGAAGGGAATATACCAAGTAATATTGATGAAAAATTTAAAGAGATACTAACAATGTGTAGATGAAGTTTCAACAACCTCTCCAAGTCCTCCTCGTCCAACCCTTGCACGATGCTCCCAAGATCATATGTTTGATATCCAAAAGAGTCCTCCTTATCCCTTTCTCCATGGAAATCCCTCATTATATAGGATTTTGAGGTTTAACCACCATGGAGAAGATCACTCATCATATCTACTAAAAAGGGATCTCCAAGGATTTTAGGGAGAAAATATATCTTCAAGGATTTTAGGGAGAAAATATCTCTCAAGGATTTTAATGAGGAAATATCTCTCCCATCCATGAGATTCTCAACCTCTCCTTGAAAATAGGAAACCAAATGTGATGTGGATTCTCACAGTAAATTGATTTCCTTTTTATGAATATTAATAATTAATTCATGTACACATAGTATTTTGACCTTCATATAATATATTTCTCCTCCACATTACCCTGGAAGCCCGGGAAAACCAACATTCCTTGAGGGTTCTTCTCTCTTGTTTTCTTATTAAATATGAATAAAAGGTTACATGTATAAACTTTCTCCACACCTAAGACACAATCAACATCATACCCTCTTTCTTATGCAAGAAAAACCCTGTAGCCAAACTGGTTTACTTTGAATGACCAACAACCTCTAAATTACAAACTCTTGACGATTAACCATTCATCATCTAAATATTCAATATTATCCTTTATATCATTATAGCATGCCTATTTATAGGCTTTACAATAGACAAAACCATAAATACATGGCACCCAAAAATGATTACAGATCCATGCAAATCATTGGCTACAAATCTTGCGAATCTCGGGATTTTTTTACAGTTGACTCCAAGTATGATTACCAGTCAACTACCAGTTGAACTTCATTTGATATTCAGTCGGTTGCCACATGCCCACCTATCGAGCTCTTGTTGGTTGACCTTTTTTACTTTTTGTCTATGTATTTACAATGTCATCCCATCTCGACCTTCGACTTTGAATTTACCCAATTGAATAACCTCAACCTTTGACTTTCTTTCGATCTAACTTGAACCTCGAATTGTCTTCAATCCACTTCGACTTCGAGTGTTATTTTATCCACCTCAACTAGACTTTCACTGCAAAGAATATAACAACCCAACATTATCCCACTTGTCGTATTCTTTGTTGAAACCAAGATATTCTTGAACTTTCATTCACAGACCTAGGGCAACAATTCCCATTGCCTCTCTGCACCAAGATAACCTCACAACACTCACAAACTTGGTGAACGAGTCTACTATGTTTTCCAAAGTTTCTACTTTCACCAGTAGCACCTTGTTACTTTCCACCATATCTCTTAGGAAATGGTATTGTACATCAATGTGCTTAGTCTTAGAATGTGATTAGTATATCCTTGTCTCCTTACCTCATTGGGACTGACACTCACATTTTGATCTTCCAAATCCACTAAATATTTGTCATTGAGCTTATTCAACAGGTTAATGCTAGTGATGGTTGACAGGGGAGAGATCTCCAAGTCATTAGTGATTATGAAGGTAATCATTTCCTTCACATAGTCTCCCCTGCTACTTCCTGCGCTATTGGTGTTATAACACATATTTCATTAACTTTGGAAATATTCACTGGATCTAGAATTTTAGAACTTTATCTAGATTGAGTTTTTTCAAAAAAGGAATTAGAAAATCATTTAATTCACTATTTTGAATGTATGTATTCACCATTTTTTTGTTATGAAGGTATCATTATAAACTCTCATGTATCATTATAATTTATTCTCATTATTATTATTTATATTTTTCTATTGAAAGATAAATGGATGTAGATCACAATAGTGGATCTTGATTTAGCTACATCTTAACTTGTGTGTTAAGTAAAAGAATGGGTCCAAATAAAAAACAATAGATCTAGAATTTCGAACTAAATTAGCAACATTGAGTTTTTTCAAATTGTGGAATTAAAAAATTTCTTGGTTCACTACTTTTTGTATATATTCACCATTGTTTTGATAAATTTATCATGATAAACTATATAAAATCAAATTTACATAAACTTGCAGAAGCAAATCTAAGTCTTAGACTTGGATTCCTTACATTATTTCTATTACTATTATTTATAACTTGTATTAAAAGCTAAGTTGATTAGTATTATATAATGACATTAATAATATTGTGTCTCTTACTATTATTAACCAATTTAATTATAATTTAATATACTAACTAATGTTGATTTTGTATACTAGTAGAAGGTTGGCACAATTTTAAAGTGACCTATATAAAATCTATTTAATGACATAATACCAATGTGTTTTTTACTATTATAACAATTTTAATTCTAGACATAGTAAATAATATTGCCTATATTGAGTACTATATTTTATTATATTAGAAAGTTGACAATATTTTATAGTCGACAAAAGAAAATATTATATGTGAGTTACTACGTATTAAGTTTATTGTTTTAACAATCAAAATCAATTATAAATTAGAATAACAACATGATTTATTTCTATTATTATTATGTATATTTTCTATTAAAAGCTAGGTTGATAAAGGATTACATTATGAATAATAGATTTGTAAGAAATTTCTCACCCTAAATTTATTTAATGTCATTAATAATCGATGTCTATTACTATTATTAACATAGGGGTAAAATCATGAAGCTGGGTAACACTTTTGCTTGTTTTATGACAAAAAAAACTATATTTTCACAAGTTCTTCAACTTCTGGCATACAAAAGTATTTTTTTTATTTAGAATTTCACTTTATAGAAAAAACAAAACTTGTAAATAATTTTGTTATCTTTCCAATGACTATTTAAAATTTTTTTTTTATCAAGATTTGATATGTCAATTTGACAATTGTTTAACAGTATGTTCGTTAAATATGAAATGAATGATAATGAGTTATTTGATAATGAGTTATTTCTTAAAATTATGTTTTTAAGAAATGAAATATACAACAATATACAGAATGACTATAATTTTGAATCTAATGGATGAATATTATAATTTCTAGAATTTTTTTAAGTTGACCAAGTTGAAAACGTTGCATATTTTAAACACGTGTTTTTCTACAACATGTATCTATCTTAATTTTTACTTAAAAGTAAAATCTAAAAATACCCTTTTGATGAGAACATTTTAACAATTATGAATATAATTTTCCCATAATTTTCCGTTGTATATTTTTAGAGATACGGTTTTTTCATTTCACCGAATCATAATCTCACCTAAAAATATTATGCGGTGATTTTTTTTTATAAAATTAAATAAAATTAGATAAAAACAATGAAAATGAAAACAAATTATACCCAATGAAAGTAGATTTAATTTTAAAAATGTTGGTATCAATTCTCAAACTAAATTCTGAGTATTTGTAGGAGTCCGCTACCTCCAAAGATGAAGTAAGATGGAGATTGACACCATTATCAAGTGACCTATAAATCTCTTTAATGACATAATACTAATGTGTTCATTACTATAGCATTTTTATTGATTGTCATAGTAACTAATACTTTTTGTATTGAGTAATATATTTTATTTTAGGAAATTGGTATCATTTTAAAGTCCACAAGAGAAAATATTTCATTATTAAGTCTAGGTTTACCCTTGAATTGATCAAAATAAATTATGAACTAGAATAGAAACAAAATTTATTTCTAATATTATTTGTATTTTTGTATTAAAAATATAGTCGACAAAAGAAAATATTATATGTGAGTTACTACTTAAGTTTATTTTTTTAACAATCAAAATCAATTATAAATTAGAATAACAACATAATTTATTTCTATTATTATTATGTATATTTTCTATTAAAAGCTAAGCTGATAAAGGATTACATTATGAATAATAGATTTGTAAGAAAGTTCCCACCCTAAATTTATTTAATGTCATTAATAATCAATGTCTATTACTATTATTAACCTAGATTTTAGTTATAAGTTGATATTATAGTAACAATCTCAATGTTGAGGTACTATAGTATGTCTAGAATATTGGCACCATTTTCAAGTGACATATAAATCTCTTTAATGACATAATACTAATGTGTCCATTAGTATAGCATTTTTAATTATTGTCATAGTAACTAATATTTTTTGTATTGAGTAATATATTTTATTTAAGAAGTCGGTGTCATTTTAAAGTCCACAAGAGAAAATATTTCATTATTAAGTCTAGGTTTACCCTTGAATTGATCAAAATAAATTATGAATTAGAATAGCAACAAAATTTATTTCTACTATTATTTGTATTTTTGTATTAAAAACTAACTAACCTATTGAGGTTTACTTCATCAATAATAGATTAATATGTGAGAAATTTCTTACCTATAAAGTTATTTAATGAAATTGATCTTAATAATGTGTTCAATGTTTATTTTTAATTTTTTGATAAATTTCTTACCTATAAAGTTATTTAATGACATTGATGTTAATATTGTATTCATAGTACTATATTTTATTATAAGAAGTTGGCACCTTTTTAAAGTCCTCAAGAGAAAATATTTCATTATTAAGTCTAGGTTTACCCTTGAATTGTTCAAAATAAATTATGAATTAGAATAGCAAAAAAAATTATTTCTATTATTATTTGTATTTTTGTATTAAAATTTAAGTAACCTATAGAGGTTTACTTCATCAATAATAAATTAATATATGAGAAATTTCTTACCTATAAAGTTATTTAATGACATTGTTCTTAATAATGTGTTCAATGTTTATTATTAATTTTTTTAACAATCAAAATCAATTAAGAATTAGAATAGCAACAAAGTAGTGCAATTTGATTTTTTTCAAATACCAGAGGGGAGACATAAAAGTGAGTGAACTAAATATTGCAAGTGATCAATGTTTATTCATGAAGTGTTTGAACATATTATATTGAAAATAACATATTAATATTCCTCTAAAACTTAGATTCTTTACATCATTTATATTATCATTAATATTTGTATCCCTGTATTAAAGCAAAGTTTATCAAAAATTGACTCATAAATAATAGTTTGTGTAAGAAATTTCTTACCTATAAATTTGTTTAACGACAAAGTAATTGTGTTTGTTACTATTATTAGCCATTTTGATAATTGATACTAAGTAATTATTTTATCTATGTTCAGTATAATGTTCACACCACTTTAAAGTTTGAAAGTTGTTTACCTATCAAAATCAAATTATTATGAATTAGAATGCAAAGAGTAGTACAATTTAATTTATATCAAATATAATAACGAATATTAGGGAAAACTCACTTGAGACTATATTGCAAGAGTCTAGTATTTATTCGTGAAGTGTTTAAACGTTTTATATTGAAAATAATACTAATTAGCTACTTCAATATAGTTTTAATAGACCAAATCTAGAAAATGTTTTTAAGTGCATTATTGGATTTGATTATGCAAGGTTGATATAGTGAGAAATTATGTTGATCTAAACAAAGAATTGAAAAGTTAAATATTGAATGGTGTCATGTAATTTGCATAAATAAGCGTCACATGAATACATTGAAGTTGAGCCAGAATTTGCATATATGTATTAAATAATATAAAACTCCTCAAAAAATAATATGAAAATAATATTTGATGTACAACAAACATTGAAAAGGTGTATCTTCATGTATATTATTAGATTTCAAAGAACAAAATTACATTCATGAATCATCTCCACATGATCTCATGGTATCCTCTCAAGTAGATCAAGTGCAACTTATACACCACATTTGTTTATCTTGGTCTTCCTGCAATGTCCTTTCTTTGGCATCCATGCCAAAACAATGGTGTTAATTGGAATAGATTCAAGTTCTATGTCATCAGGATTTGGTATCCAATATTGTTCTAATATTTTTCCCGTATATTTGCCTGAACTAGGCTTCCACCAATCAAACTTTACATGAAGAGTCTCACTTTGATCATCTTGGAAGATATCTGAGGTGGATTTTGCCATCCAAATCATCTCCCTTTCATCCTCGTTTCATGATCTAACTAGCAACATCTTTCCTTTTCAACATCAATCATAGAATTCAATGTTGGATTTGGCTTGTTGCACTTGGGTCCAACATATACTGGTTCATCTGTCACATTATCAAAATCCCCATCCATAATACTTGAGATTACATAGAGTGCATTATGGTTAGCATTGACAATTTGCCTTGTCTTGGGCCAAAATCCTTAGAAGATGAATCACTTTCTTCCACTATTGTATGATCATTGTAGATTTCATCCAATGTACCAAGAACTCTTTCCCAATACTCTACTTTATTTTTCCATTCCTCTGTAACAATTGGTGAATCATCATTGTCAATAGTGTCTTGCCACATTTTTATGTATGATGTTATTCCTTCCTTTAGTTCTTTTAAATAGACATCATTCTCTTTGGGACCTAAGAAATATGGCTTCCTAGTGAGAAATTTAGGTCGACCTTACTCATCTACATTCCATGACTCAATTGGTTCTAACCACTCAATATCTTTGATGGATTCTTTGTACCTTAGTACTGAAACATCATTGAGTACAATAAATTGGAAGTATTGGAGATTAAGATGTCCGACTAGTGCATTTTTTGCCTTCTTGATGTATCCATTAAGGAAACTTTTGAAGTCATACACCTTGTCAATAAGTGTATGTGGAAAAACTCATTTTTATTCAATCGTGCGATATGTATCCATCATTTCAGGTAAAGAATATATGTCTTTACTTTTCAAGTTGGAAGACATTCTTCCATAGGTTCCATCTATGTCTTCATGAGTGTGTCCCACAAGAAAGAACCCAACCTCAATAGTGATGAAGACACCAAGTGCAGTTAAAAGTGATAGAAACATGAAAAGATAATGATTCTTATTATCACTTGTTGCATTGTCCAAATGTAACAACAAATATGGAGGAAGAGGTTTAAAATTAACATTCTGATTTTTTTATATTCTATGAGATAGAAAATCATCCTTGTACACTCTACTTTTTGAGTAAATATTATTGTCTGGTAATGCATTCGAGAGTGGGTTTCTAGAACTTCCACTCTCATAAAAAAAATCACCATACATATCAAGGTATGGGTGTTTAAGGTCCCTCTAGCACTTTGCAAGGGATGTAATGGTAAATTGTGATCCCATATGTATAAATGGTAGGGAGAAATGACCAAAACCTCCTGTCTTATGCCCATGTGTTTTCTAGCATACCTATCAATGACAAATCCAAGTTTGTTCCTGCAATAGATTTCGATTTGACACATAGCCTTGGGATTGAAGTCTTTGTTTTGCCCATTTTATCATGGATAATTCTTAGATACTCCTTTGGAAACTGCTTTGACATAATTCTATGGGCATAGTAGCAATATCTTCCACACATAACAGTCTTGTTATGTGTGTTCAACCTACCTTGTGCCATTTATTTTAACTCTTTTGTAGTTGCTGACTTCATCTGTTCTTTCAACACGATACATTCACTACATTTACTGAAGTTGGTATTCTTTGAAAATTCCAAATCTCGAAAATGAGTATTCCAGATCTTGCTCATTGTTGGTTGTGATATTGATGGGTAATTGAGCCTTTGAAGAGCCTCATTGATCTCATTTAATGAAGAACTTTGTGTGTAAGTAGAAGGAAACAATCTTAAAGGAGCAGATCTTCCATCTTTTTCAACTTGACGTGTTTGATTTGGTGAATAATCTGAATTATCCATTACAATTTTGTGTAATATTTCTATGGTTGCCACGGTATGTGCACGTGCTTTGCATGTGTTGGTGTTACCATGAATGGATTTGATGTGTCCATGCTAAAAATAATGTTGGTACTTATAGAAGGTGCTTTGAGGAATCTTATGTATCTTGTACCACGCTTTGTTACAAATAATATTACCATTAAATCTCATGTCCTTTACTTTTCTAACAATAGGAGATAAGCCATGGCCATGGCCTTTTGACATGACTGCATTTGAAAGGAGTGAATTCAAGACAAATTCCTGAACACCATTTTTATTTATGCGTTCCATACTCCTAGCAATTGCAATGGCCTTCCTATCCACATGTTGAAGACAATCTTGTTTACAACATTCATCTGCTACCAAAAGTCGGATTTCTTTCTCTTCATCTATCCTTGTTTGACATTTTGCAACTTTTTTTGTAGCCATAACTTGTTTAATCTTTTTATATGGCCTTGTTACACGCATATCATTTGAGTCTACATTTTTTTCATTATAAAGATCTGCAAAACATTTTTCTAAGGGACTTGTGTCCTCTATCACATCCCATATCACCATTTCCTTGGGTGATTCCTTGAACTTTTCCTTGACCCTTAATATCTCACCTTTGTTGTCCACCAATTTATTTATTGGTCATCTAACCAAACAATGTATAGATTTATCCCATATCCTACATCTTTCACAATTTCCATGTATCTCTTCCACGCAAACACCGAATTCCATTTCAATTAGTGTTTCACCCTCAACCATGTCATCCTCGTAGACATTAACTATCATTCCTTTGGCAATGCACATGCTTTCTCCTGTGCATCCATGTGTAATAAAAACCCTTGTACATGTGAATGTAACCCTATCTTTGGGAATATTTGTGGGATGATCATGACAATGACATTCCAAATCTAATTATGGCCAAATCTCATAAGATTCCAATGCATCCCCTAGTGTACGCTCAAATCTTGTTGGATGAGGTAGAGGAGCATCATCTTTTAACACCTTCTCAATTTTAACCAGTATGCATCCTTTCTTTACCATCATTCCATGCACCTTATGACCAAGATCTTTATTGAATACATATCCCTCACCTACCTTCACTCCGCATTGTAGAAGATCTACCTTGTCTCCAATAGAAAACTCAGAATAAACATTTGCACCTATACACCAAATTAAAGAAACTTAGTATTTGCTAAAAAAAACATTCAGTATACTATCAATAACACTAAACAATATTTTCTAAAATAAACATTCAATATATTATCAATAACACTTAACACATGATTTCATATTTTGATTTACCTATGTTGTGCCTTAAATCCATGATCTTCCATGGATGTATGTCCCCTTCATCAACATCTTCTAGAATCAAATGTGGTTGAGTGACATCAATTATCAAAATTGTAACATAGTCTGCATGAACCCTTTCTCTACCATAATAAGTCCTAGTGTCTGCATATTCAACCCTTCCTAGCCCAATGACTTGACCATCAATTAGGAGGTCAACATAGTCCCCTTTTGTCAAAATTATATTTGTGGGATGATCATTGCAATGACGTTCCAAATCTGATTCTATCCAAATCTCATAAGATTCCAATGCATCCCCTAGTGTATGCTCAAATCCTATTGGATGTGGTAGAGGAGCATCATGTTTTAACACCTTCTCAATTTTAACCACTATGCATCCTTTCTTTACCATCCTTCCATGCACCAGGGATGATTTTAAGGATGGAAATTTATTTTAAAATGTAGAAACCTTGGCGAATCTTACTAATCCTTCATATGTCAACTATAAATGTTTGGCGATATTTTTTTTAAATATTCAAATTTCTAAGTATTTTATATAGTTTTTATAAAATTTTGGCGATTTTTAAGGTAAAATAATTTTATCCTATAGAATTTGGGGGAATCATTTTTAAAATAACGAATCTCGTTTTTGGAAAAACCATGGAAAATTAGCCCATGAGCGAAATTTAGCCCCTAAAATCATCCATGCCATGCACCTTATGACCAAGCTCTGTATTGAATATGGAACCCTCACCTACCTTCACTCCAGATTGTAGAAGATCTACCTTGTCTCCAATAGAAAATGCAGAAGAAACATTCGCATTTGTACACAAAATTAAAGAAACTTAGTATTTGCTAAAAAAGACATTCAGTATACTATCAATAACACTTAATAGTATTTTCTCAAATAAACATTCAATATACTATCGATAACACTTAACACATGCTTTGAGATTTTGATTTACCTATGTTGTGCCTCAAATATATGATCTTCCATGGATGTATGTCCCCTTCATCAACATCTTCCACAATCATATGTGGTTGAGTGACATCAATTATCAAAACTGTAACATAGCCTGCATTAACCCTTTCTCTACCACAATAAGTCCCAGTGTCTATAGATTCAACCCTTCCTAAACCAATAACTTGACCATTAATTAGGAGGTCAACATAGTCCCCTTTTGTCAAAATTATATTTTCCATTGTAACTCCTATGAATTCTGTAACACACAATTGAATTGTAATTTGTAATTAAGGTTAAACGATGTAAAGTGTCTCTTATATTTTAGCAAAAACACAACCTTCAAAAAAATAATATAGTTGCAATAATTAAAAATGGTTTGCGAATGGTTTTGTACATAATGAAAAACCTTTCCCCACCATCCACCAAAAGGCACTCTACATATAAATTACACACGATTAGAGATCCAAGTAGTATCAAAGAATGAAAAATATAAACTCACATCAAACCACCAAGTTCCTATTTAACTATGGAGATGGCACTTGTTTTATTGTTGTATGTGTATGAATTGTGCTCATAAGAAATTTACAAAAGAAGAAAGGAGATCATTGATTTGAATTGCAACTATATGAACTTGGCATATCATCCATTGGTCATCTCATCGCACATATACCATGCCCTTTCTTATGATGTGCCTTCAAGCCAAAAAAAACAAATATTTGTGTGCTTCTCAATTTCCTAGCTTCAAACGAAATTATGTCACATGATAGATCTCCTTAGGTCAAACCTTAGGGTGTTGTAAGGCATAACACAAGCTCCCACCAAATGAAAAATGTATCTTAACCTGATACCATCATGTAGAGATTCTCTAGAAATGACATTCTCATTAGCCATGAGAATTTTTCCCCCAATTGCTTTTGAGAACCCCACTTTATCTTAACGCGTGGTAGCTTTCCCTCTTAGAAAAGCACAAGTGCATCTTGAACACCATCATTCCATTGTGGGGGAAAGCTAGCACTTTCTAGCTTTCCCCCTTGCAAAAGCACAAGCACATCTCGAAAAACATTATTCCACCATGGGGGAAGGCTAGAGCATGCTAGATTTACCTCTTACACAAGCACAAGCACATCTCAAACAACATCATTACACCATGGGGGAATGCTAGAACTTGTTAACTTTTCCTCTTGCACAAGCACAAACGCATCTTGAACAACATCATTCTATCATGGGGAAAGCCAATGCATGCTATCTTTTCCTCTTTCACAAGCACAAATGCATCTCAAACAACATTATTCCACAATGGGGGAAAGCTAGAACGTGTTAGCTTTCCCTCTTGCACAAGCACGTGCATGTTTCGAACAACATCATTCCATCGTGGGAAAAAGCTAGTGCATGTTATCTTTCCCTCTTGTATAAGTACAAACACAAGAACATATCGAACAACATCGTTCCACCATGGGGGAAAGCTAGCACGCCAAGCAAAAACACATCTCAAACATCATCCCACCATGGGCAAAATCTAGTGCATGCTAGCTTTCACTCTTGCAAAAGCATATACTCATCTCGAACAATGCCATTCCACTATGGGGTAAAGCTAGTGCATTCTATCTTTATCTCTTGCACAAGCACAAGTGCATCTCGAACAACATCATTCTTTTGTGGGGTAAAACTAGCATATGTTAGCTTTCCATCTTGTAGATGCACAAGAACAAATTGAACAACATCATTCCACTATGGGGGAAATCTAGAGCGTGCTATCTTTCCCTCTTGCACAAACAGAAGCACATCTAAAAAAAAACCGTTCTAGCATGGACGAAAACTTTCACATGTTAGCCTTCTCTCTAGCACAAGAACAAGCACATCTCAAACAACATCATTCCACCGTCAAGGAAAGCTAGTGCATGCTAGTTTTCCCTCTTGCACAAGCACAAGTGCATCTTGAACAACATCATTCCACCATGGAGGAAATCTTGCGCCTACTAGCACTCCCTCTTGCACAAGCATAAACACATCTTGAACAACATTATTCCACCATGGAAAAAAACTAGCACATGCTAGCTTTATCTCTTGCACAAGCACAGACACATCACAAACATCATTCCACTCCGGGGGGAAGCTAGCACGTGCTAGCTTTCCCTCTTTCACAAGCACAAGCTCATATCAAACATCATTCAATGTGGGGAAAATATAGCGCATGCTAGCTTTCCCTCTTGCACAAGCGCGTGTCGAACAACATCATTCCACAATGGGGGGAAGCTAGTGTGTGTCATCTTTCCCTATTGCACAAACACAAGTGCATCTCAAACAAAATCATTCCTCCATGGGGGAATTCTAGTGTATTCTAGATTTCCCTCTTGCAAAAGCACAAGCACATATCGAACAACATCATTCCACTTTGGGAGAAAGCTAGCACTTGCTAGCTTTCCCTCTTGTAGAAGCACAAGTGCATCTCTAAAAACATCATGCCACCATAGGGGAAAGCTAGCAAAGATAGAACGTGCTAACTTTCCCTCTTGCACAAGCACAAGTGCATCTTGAACAACATCACTCCACCGAGGGGAAATCTAGCATGCACTAGTTTTCCCTCTTGCACAAGCACAAGCGCATCTCAAACAACATCATCCAACCATTAGGGAAATCTAGTGCGTGCTATATTTCCATCTTGAACAAGTAGGAGAACATCTCAAACATCATCCCATCATGGGGGAAATCTAGCGCGTGCTAGCTTTCCCTCTTGCACAAGTAGGAGCACATTTCGAAAAACATGATCCCACCTTAGGGGAAAGCTAGCACATGCTAGCTTTACTTCTTGCACAAGCAGGAGCGCATATTTAACAACATCATTCTTCTGAGGGGGAAAGCTAGCACACACTATCGTTCCCTCTTGCACAAGCAGGAGCACATCGCGAACAATATCATCCCACTATGGTGGAAAGTTAGTGCATTCTAGTTTTCCCTCTTACGCAAGTAGGAGCGCATATTGAACAACATCATCCCACTATTAGGTGTGCTAGCTTTCCCTCTTACAAAAGAAGGAGAGCATCTCAAACAACATCATCCCACCAGTGGGGAAAGCCAGCACATGCTATATTTCTCTCTTGCACAAGCACGAGCTCATCTCACACAACATCATCCCACCGTAGAGGAAGCTAGTGTGTGCTAGCTTTCCCTCTTGTACAAGCACAAGCTCATCTCAGACAACATCATCCCACGCTAGGGGAAAGCTAATGTGTGCTAGATTTCCCTAATGTACAAACACGAGCTCATCTCAGACAACATCATTCCAGTGTGTGCTAGCATTCCCTCTTGAACAAGCATAAGTGCATCTCGAACAACGTCATTCCACCGTGGGGGAAATCTATCATTTGTTGGATTTACATTGTGGGGGAAAGTTGACACGTGGTAGCTTTCCCTATTAGAAAAGAACAAGTGCATCTTGAACAACATCATTCCATTGTGGAGGAAATCTACTGTGTGCTAGCTTTCTCCCTTGCAAAAGCACAAGTGCATCTCGAACAACATTATTCCACCACAGGGGAAGGCTAGAGCATGTTAGCTTTTCGTCTTTCACAAGTAGAAGCGCATCTCGAACGACATCATTACACCATGGGGGAATGCTAGCACCTGTTAACTTTTCCTCTTGCACAAGCACAAACGCATCTTGAACAACATCATTCTACCATGGGGAATGCCAATGCATGCTATATTTTCATCTTTCACAAGCACAAATGCATCTCGAACAACATTATTCCACCATGGGGGAAAGCTAGCACGTGTTAGCTTTCCCTCTTGCACAAGTGCGTGCACATTTTTAAAAACATCATTCCATTATGGGAAAAAGCTAGTGCATGTTAGCTTTCCCTCTTGTATAAGTACAAACACAAGCACATATCGAACAACATCATTCCACCGTGGGGGAAATCTAGCACACCAAGCAAAAATGCATCTCGAACATCATCCCACCATGGGGGAAAGCTAGTGCATGCTAGCTTTCCCTCTTGCACAAGCATATACTCATCTCAAACAATGTCATTCCACTATGGGGTAAAGCTAGTGCGTGCTAGCTTTCTCTCTTACACAAGCACAAACACATATCAAACAACATCATTCCACCGTGGGAGAAATATAGCATGTGCTATCTTTCCCTCTTGCACAAGCACAAGTGCATCTCGAAAAACATCATGCCACTGTAGGGGAAAGCTAGCACATGCTAGATTTCCCTCTTTCACAAGCACAAATGCATCTCAAATATCATTCCACTGTTAGGGAAAGCTAACACATGCTATCTTTCCCTCTTGCACAAGAACAAGTTCATCTTGAACAACATCACTCCACCGTGGGGGAAAGCTAGCATGCATTAGTTTTCCGTCTTGCACAAGCACAAGCGCATCTCGAATAACATCATCCAACCATGAGGGAAATCTAGTGGGTGATAGATTTCCATCTTGAACAAGCAGGAGAACATCTCAAACATCATCCCATCTTGGGGGAAAGCTAGCACGTGCTAGTTTTCCCTCTTGCAGAAGCGGGAGAACATTTTGGAAAATATCATCCCACCTTGGGGGAAAGCTAGCGCATGCTAGCTTTTCCTCTTTCACAAGCAGGAGCACATCTTGAACAACATCATCTGTCTGAGGGGGAAAGATAGCACACGCTTTCTTACCCTCTTGCACAAGCATCAACACATCGTGAACATTATCATCCCACCGTGGAGAAAAGTTAGAGAATTTTATCTTTCCCTCTTGAGAAAGTAGGAGGACATCTCGAACAACATCATCCCACCATTAGGCATGCTATATTTCCCTCTTGCACAAGTAGGAGTTCATCTCGAACAACATCATCCCACTAGTGGGGAAGCTAGCGCGTGTTAGATTTTTGTCTTGCACAAGCAGGATCTCATCTCAGACAACATCATCCCATCGTGGGGGAAGCTAGTTCATGCTATATTTCCCTCTTGCACAAGCACAAGCTCATCTTAGACAACATCATTCCACTCTAGGGAAAATCTAGTGCATGCTAGCTTTCCCTAATGTGCAAACACAAGCTCATCTCAGACAACATCATCCCACTGTGGAGGAAAGCTAGCACATGCTAGCTTTCCCTCTTGCACAAGCACAAGCACATCTCGACCAACATGATTCCACCATAAATAAATGATAACTCAAGCTATTTTTCCCTCCTTCATAAGAACAAGCACAAACGTATATTGAACAACATCACTCCAACCTAGGGGAAACCTAGCGTGTGCTAGGTTTTCCTCTTGCACAAGCACCAGCGCATCTCGAAAATCATCCCACAATGCGGGTAAGCTAGCGTGTGCTAGATTTCGCTCCTACACAAGCATATATGAATATCAAACAACATCATTTCAATGTGGGTGGAAGCTAGTGCATGTTAGCTTTCTCCCTTGTACAAGCACAAGTACATCTCGAACAACATCATTCCTCTGTGGGGTAAAACTAGCACAGGATAGCTTTCCATATTGCAGAAGCACAAGAACATATTGAACAACATCATTCCACTGTGGGGGAAAGCTAACGGGTAAAATCATGAAGCTGGGTAACACTTTCGTGACAATCGGGTCTCCAAAATTTCTAGCGGCAATTTTTCGGCTGAACAAATGTTACTTTCGGCCGAAATATTTTTCGGCCGAAAATTTTCACGTCAAATTTAACGGTGCCATCAAAATTCGTGTACAATGTTTTTTGAATGAATTATTTTCCCGCGGTAAGAATATTTCGGCCGAAACGTTTATTTTTAACGGATTCCGTTAAAAACTAGGTTTCGGCCAAAAGAATATTTCGGCCGAAAACTTGAAAATGGGACTGTTTGCAGGAAACTGCAAATTCTCTCCATCTTACTTCATCTTTGGAGGTAGC
>ML777514.1:1186996-1220160 GCA_009831015.1 Picea engelmannii
TTACAAGTTTTGTTTTTACTGTAAAGTGAAATTCTAAATAAAAAAAATACTTTTGTATGCCAGAAGTTGAAGAACTTGTGAAAATACAGTTGTTTTTGTCATAAAACAAGCAAAAGTGTTACCCAGCTTCATGATTTTACCCTAACGCGTTCTAGTTTTGCCTCTTGTACAAACAAGCGCCTCTCGAACAACATCATTTTAGCATGGAGGAAACCCTACACATGCTAGTCTTCCCTCTTGCACAAGCATAAGCTCATCTTGAACAACATCATTCCACCATCAAGGAAATCTAGCATGTGTTATCTTTCCCTCTTGAACAAGAACAAGTGCAACTCGAACATAATTCCACCATGGGGGAAATATAGTTTCTTCTATCTTTCCCTATTGCAAAAGCACACATGCATCTCAAACAACATCATTCCACTGTGGGGGAAAGATAGCGTCTATTGGATTTCTCTCTTGAAAAAGTATAAATGAAACTCGAACAACATCATTCCATTGTGGGGGAAAGCTGACGTGTGGTAGCTTTCCCTCTCAGAAAAGCACAAGTGCATCTTGAACAACATCATTCTATTGTGTGGGAAAGCTAGCGCGTGCTAGCTTTCCCCCTTGCAAAAGCACAATAACATCTCAAACAACATTATTCCACTGTGGGGGAAGGCTAGAGCATGCTATCTTTCCCTCTTGCACAAGCACAAGCGCATCTCGAACAACATCATTACACCATGGGGGAATGCTAGCACTTTTTAACTTTTCCTCTTGCACAAGCACAAATGCATCTTGAACAACATCATTCTACTATGGGGAAAGCCAATGCATGCTAGCTTTTCCTCTTGCACAAGAACAAATGCATCTTGAACAACATTATACTACCACGGGGGAAATCTAGCACGTGTTATCTTTCCCTCTTGCACAAGCGCGTGTGCGTTTCAAACAACATCATTACATCATGGGAAAAAGCTATTGCATGTTAGCTTTCCCTCTTGTATAAGTACACATACAATCACATATCAAACAACATCGTTCCACCGTGGGGGAAATCTAGCACGCCAAGCAAAAATGCATCTTGAACATCATCCCACCATGCGGGAAATATAGTGCGTGCTAGCTTACCCTCTTGCACAAGCATATACTCATCTCTAACAACGTCATTCCACTATGGGGTAAAGCTAGTGCGTGTTAGCTTTCTCTCTTGCACAAGCAAAAGAACATATCGAACAACATCATTCCACCGTTGGAGAAAGATAGCACGTGCTAGCTTTCCCCCTTGCACAAGAACAAGTACATCTTGAAAAACATCATGCCACCGTGGGGGAAAACTCACACATGCTAGATTTCCCTCTCGCACAAGCACAAATGCATCTCAAACATCATTCCACTGTGAGGGAAAGCTAGTGCATGTTATATTTCCCTCTTGCACAAGCACAAGTGCATCTTGAACAACATCACTCCACCATGGGGGAAATCTAGCATGCGCTAGTTTTCCCTCTTGCACAAGAACAAGCACATCTCGAACAACATCATCCAACTATGAGGGAAATCTGGTGCGTGCTAGATTTCCATCTTGAACAAGCAGGAGAACATCTCAAACATCATCCCATCATGGGGGAAAGCTATCGCGTGCTAGCTTTCCCTCTTGCACAAGTAGGAGCACATTTCGAAAAACATCATCCCACCTTGGGGAAAAGCTAGAGCATGCTTTCTTTCCCACTTGCACAAGCAACAGTGCATCTTGAACAACATCATCCTTCTGAGGGGAAAAGATAGCACACGCTAGCTTTCCCTCTTGCACAAGCAGGAGTGCATCGTGAACAATATCATCCCACTGTGGCGGAAAGTTAGTGCATTCTAGCTTTCCCTCTTGCATAAGTAGGAGCTCATATCGAACAACATCATCCCACCATTAGGCATGCTATCTTTCCCTCTTTCATAAGTAGGAGTGCATCTCGAACAACATCATCCCACCAGTGGGGAAAGCTAGCGCGTGCTAGATTTCCCTCTTGCACAAGCACGAGTTCATCTCGAACAACATCATCACACTATGGGGGAAGCTAGTGCGTGCTAGCTTTCCCTCTTACGCAAGCACAGACTCATCTCGGACAACAACATCCCACTCTAGGGGAAAGCTAGTGTGTGCTAGCTTTCCCTAATGTGAAAACACGAGCTCATCTCAGACAACATCATCCCATTGTGGGGGAAAGCTAGCGCATGCTAGCTTTCCCTCTTACACAAGCACAAGCACATCTCAAACAACATTATTCCACTGTACGAAAATGATAATGCAAGTTGGCTTTCCCTCTTTCATAAGCACAAGTGCAAACAAATATTGAACAACATCACTCCAACCTAGGGGAAAGCTAGTGCGTGCTAGTTTTCCCTCTTGCACGAGCACCAACGCATCTCGAAAATCATCCCACAATGGGAGTAAGATAGCGTGTGCTAGATTTTTCTCTTACACAAGCATATACGCATATTGAACAACATCATTTCACTATGGGTGGAAGCTAGTGCATGTTAGCTTTCTCTCTTGCATAAGCACAAGCACATCTCGAACAACATCATTCCTCTGTGGGTTAAAACTAGAGCAAGATATCTTTCCATCTTGCAGAAGCACAAGCGCATCTTGAACAACATCATTCCACTGTGGGGGAAAGATAGCACGTGCTATCTTTGCCTCTTGTACAAACAAGCGCATCTCGCACAACATCATTTTAGCATGGAGGAAATCTTGCACATGCTAGTCTTCCCTCTTGCACAAGCATGAGCTCATCTTGAACAACATCATTCCACCGTCAAGGAAATCTAACATGTGCTAGCTTTCCCTCTTGAACAAGCACAAGTGCATCTCAAACAACATCATTCCATCATGGGGCAAAGCTAGTTTCTACTAGCTTTCCCTATTGCAAAAGAAAAAGTGCATCTCGAACAACATCATTCCGCCGTGGGGGAAAACTAGCGTCTGTTGGATTTCTCTCTTGCACAAGTTTAAATGAAACTCGAACAACATCACTCCATTGTGGGGGACAGCTAACACGTGGTAGCTTTCCCTCTTAGAAAAGCATAAGTGCATCTTGAACAACATCATTCCATTGTGCGGGAAAGCTAGTGCATGCTAGCTTTCCCCTTGCAAAAGCACAAGCACAAGCGCATCTCGATCATGCTAGATTTCCCTCTTGCACAAGCACAAGCACATCTCGATCAACATCATTGCACCATGGGGGAATGCTAGCACTTGTTAACTTTTCCTCTTGCACAAGCACAAATGCATCTTGAACAACATCATTCTATCGTGGGGAAAGCCAATGCATGCTAGCTTTTCCTCTCGCACAAGCACAAATGCATCTCGAACAAAATTATTCCACCATGGGGGAAAGCTACCACATGTTAGCTTTCCCTCTTGCACAAGCGCGTGCGCATTTTGAACAACATCATTCCATCATGGAAAAAAGCTAGTGCATGTTATCTTTCCCTCTTGTATAAGTACAAACACAAGCACATATCGAACAACATCATTCCACCATGAGGGAAATCTAGCGCACCAAGAAAAAATGCATTGAACATCATCCCGCCATGGGGGAAATCTAGTGTGTGCCAGCATTCCCTCTTGCACAAGCATATACTCATCTCAAACAACGTCATTCCACTATGGGGTAAATTTAGTGCGTGCTAGCTTTCTCTCTTCCACAAGCACAAGCACATATCGAACAACATCATTCTACTGTGGGAGAAAGCTACCACATGCTAGTTTTCCCTCTTGCACAAGCAAAAGTGCATCTCGAAATACATCATGCCACTGCAGGGAAAAGCTAGCAAAGCTAGCACGTGCTAGCTTTCCCTCTTTCACAAGCACAAATGCATCTCAAACATCATTCCACTGCGAGGGAAAGCTAGTGCATGCTATCTTTCCCTCTTGCACAAGCACAAGTGCATCTTGAACAACATCACTCCACCGTGGGAGAAAGCTAGCATGTGCTAGTTTTCCCTCTTGCACAAGCACAAGCGCATCTCGAACAACATCATCCAACCATGAGGGAAATCTAGTGTGTTCTAGATTTCCATCTTGAACAAGCAGGAGAACATCTCAAACATCATCCCAACCTGGGGGAAAGCTAGTGTGTGCTAGCTTTCCCTCTTGCAAAAGTAGGAACACATTTTAAAAAACATCATCCCACCTTGGGAAAAAGCTAGCGCATGCTATCTTTCCCTCTTGCACAAGAAGGAGTGCATCTTGAATAACATCATTCGTCTGAGGGGGAAAGCTAGCACACACTAGCTTTACCTCTTGCACAAGCAGGAGCGCATCACAAACAATATCATCCCACCGTCGCAGAAATTTAGTGTATTCTAGCTTTCCCTCTTTCACAAGTAGGAGTGCATCTCGAACAACATCATCCCACCATTAGGCGTGCTAGCTTTCCCTCTTGCACAAGCAGGAGTGCATCTCGAACAACATCATCCCACTAGTGGGGAAAGCTAGTGTGTGCCAGATTTCCCTCTTGCACAAGCACAAGCTCATCTCAGAAAACATCATCCCACTCTAGGGGAAAGCTAGTGTGTGCTATCTTTCCCTAATGTGCAAACACGAGCTCATCTTAGACAACATCATCCCACCGTGGGGGAAAGCTAGTGCATGCTATATTTCCCTTTGCACATGCACAAGCACATCTCGAACAGCATGATTCCATCATAGGAAAACAATAACGCAAGCTAGCTTTCCCTCTTTCATAAGCACAAGCACAAACACATATTGAACAACATCACTCCAACCTAGGTTTCCCTCTTGCACAAGCACTAGTGCATCTCGAAAATCATCCCACAATGGGGATAAGATAGTGCATGCTAGATTTCTCTCTTACACGCATATACGCATATCGAACAACATCATTTCACTGTGGGTGGAAGCTAGTGCATGCTATCTTTCTTTCTTGCACAAGCAGAAGCACATCTCGAACAACATCATTCCTCCATGGGGTAAAACTAGCACAGTATAGCTTTCCATCTTGCAGAAGCACAAGCACATCTTGAAAAACATCATTCCACTGTGGGGAAAAGCTAGTGTGTGCTAGCTTTGACTCTTGTACAAACAAGCACATCTCGAACAACATCATTTTAGCATGGAGGAAAGCTTGCACATACTAGTCTTCCCTCTTGCACAAGCATACGCTTATCTTGAACAACATCATTCCACCATCAAGGAAATCTAATGTGTGATAGCTTTCCCTCTTGAACAAGCACAAGTGAATCTCGAACAACATCATTCCACCATGGGGAAAAGCTAGTTTCTGCTAGCTTTCCCTATTGCAAAATCACAAGTGCATCTCGAGCAACATCATTCCACCGTGGGGGAAAGATAACGTTTGTTGGATTTCTCTCTTACACATGTATAAATGAAACTCGAACAATATCATTGCATTGTGGGGGAAATTTGACACGTGGTAGCTTTCCCTCTTAGAAAATTACAAGTGCATCATTAACAACATCATTCCATTGTGGGGGAAAGCTATCGTGTGCTAGCTTTCTGCCTTGAAAAATCACAAGTGCATCTCGAACAACATTAGTCCACCATGGGGGAAGGCTAGAGCATGCTATCTTTCCCTCTTTCACAAGCACAAGCGCATCTCGAACAACATCATTACACCATGGGGGAATGCTAGCACTTGTTAACTTTTCCTCTTGTACAAGCACAAATGCATCTTGAACAACATCATTCTATTGTGGAGAAAGCCAATGCATGCTAGCTTTTCCTCTTGCACAAGCACAAATGCATCTCGAACAACATTATTCCACCATGGGGGAAAGCTAGCATGTGTTAGCTTTCCCTCTTGCACAAGCACATGTGCGTTTCAAACAACATCATTCCATCATGGGAAAAAGGTAGTGCATGTTAGTTTTCCATCTTGTATAAGTACAAACACAAGCACATATTGAACTACATCATTCCACCATGGGGGAAATCTAGCATGCCAAGAAAAAATGCATCTCAAACATCATCCCACCATGGGGGAAAGCTAGTGCATGCTAGCTTTCCCTCTTGCACAAGCATATACTCATCTCGAATAATGTCATTCCAGTATTGGGTAAAGATAGTGTGTGCTAGCTTTCTCTCTTGCACAAGCACAAGTGCATCATGAACAACATCATTCCTCTGTGGGGTAAAACTAGCATATGCTAGCTTTCCATCTTGCAGAAGAAAAAGAAGAACTTGAACAACATCATTCCACTGTGGGGGAAAGCTAGAGCATGCTAGCTTTCCCTCCTGCACAAACAAAAGCACATCAGAAACAACACCATTCTAGCATGGACGAAAACTTGCACATGTTAGTCTTCCCTTTAACACAAGAACAAGCACATCTCAAACAACATCATTCCACCATCAAGGAAAGCTAGTGCGCGCTATTTTTCCCTCCTTCACAAGCACAAGTGCATATCGAACAACATCATTCCACCATGGAGGAAATATTGTGCATACTAGCACTCCCTCTTGCACAAGAATAAGCGCATTTCGAACATCATCATTCCACCATGGCAGAAAACTAGCACATGCTAGCTTTCTCTCTTGCACAAGCACAGGCACATCCCAAACATCATTCCACCATGGGGGAAATATAGCATGTGCTAGCTTTCCCTCTTGCACAAGCACAAGCTCATATCAAACATCATTCAATGTGGGGGAAAGCTAGTGCATGCTAGCTTTCCCTCTTGCATAAGCACATCTCAAACAACATCATTCCACCATGGGGGGAAGCTAGTGCATGTCAACTTTCCCTATTGCACAAGCACAAGCGCATCTCGAATAACATCATTCTTCCATGGGGGAAAGCTAGTGCATGCTAGCTTTCCCTCTTGCAAAAGCACAAAAACATATTGAACAACATCAGTCCACCATGGGAGAAAGCTAACGCGTGCTAGCTTTCCCTCTTGCACAAGCACAAGTGCATCTTGAAAAACATCATGCCACCGCAGGGGAAAGCTAGCAAAGCTAGCACATGGTATCTTTCCCTCTTCGACAAGAACAAATGAAGCTCAAACATCGTTCCACTGTGAGGGAAAGATAGCACATACTAGCTTTCCCTCTTGCACAAGCACAAGTGCATCTTGAACAACATCACTCCACCGTGGGGGAAAGCTAGCATGCACTAGTTTTTCGGTTTCCCTCTTGCACAAGCACATGCGCATATCGAACAACATCATCCAACCATGAGGGAAATCTACTAAGTGCTATATCTCCATGTTGAACAAGCAAGAGCACATCTCAAACATCATCCCATCGTGGGGGAAAGCTAGTGCGTGCTAGGTTTTCCTCTTGCACAAGTAGGAGCACATTTCAAAAAATGTCATCCCACCTTGGGGGAAAGCTAGTGCATGCTATCTTTCCCTCTTGCACAAGCAAGAGCACATCTTGAACAACATCATCTGTCTATGGGGGAAAGCTAGCACATGTTAGCTTTCCCTCTTGCACAAGCAGGAGCACATCGCGAACAATATCATCCCACTGTTGCGGAAAGTTAGTTCATTCTAGCTTTCCCTCTTGTGCAAGTAGGAGCGCATATCGAACAACATCATCCCACCATCAGGCATGCTAGCTTTTCATCTTGCACAAGCATGAGTGCATCTCGAACAACATCATCCCACTGGTGGGGAAATCTAGTGCATGCTAGATTTCCCTCTTGCACAAGCACGATCTCATCTCGGACAACATCGTCCCACTGTGGGGAAAGCTAGTGTGTGCTAGCTTTCCCTCTTGCACAAGAACAAGCTCATTTCAGACAACATCATCCCACTCTAGGGGAAAGCTAGCGCGTGCTAGCTTTCCCTAATGTGAAAACATGAGCTCATCTCAGACAACATCCTCCCACCGTGGGGGCATGCTAGCTTTCCATGTTGCACAAGCACAAGCACATCTCAAACAACATGATTCCACCATAGGAAAATGATAACGCAAGCTAGCTTTCCCTCTTTCACAAGCACAAGCGCAAACGCATCTTGAACAACATCACTCCAACCCAGGGGAAAGCTAGTGTGTGCTAGTTTTCCTTCTTACACAAGCACCAGTGCATCTCAAAAATCATCCCACCATGGGGGTAAGCTAGCATGTGCTAGATTTCTCTCTTACACAAGCATATACGCATATCGAACAACATTATTTAACTGTGGGTGGAAGCTAGTGCAGGCTAGCTTTCTCTTTTGCACAAGCACAAGCACATCTCAAACAACATCATTCCACGGTGGGGTAAAACTAATGCAGGATAGCTTTCCATCTTGCAGAAGCACAAGCGCATCTTGAACAACATCATTTTACTGTGGGGGAAAGTTAGCACATGCTAGCTTTGCCTCTTGTACAAACAAGTGCATATCGAACAACATCATTTTATCATGGAGGAAAGCTTGCACATGTTAGTCTTCCCTCTTGCACAAGCATAATCTCATCTTGAACAACATCAATCCATTGTCAAGGAAATATAGCATGTGATAGTTTTCCCTCTTGAACAACCACAAGTGCATCTCGAACAACATCATTCCACCATGGGGGAAAGCTAGTTTTTGTTGTCTTTCCCTCTTGCAAAAGCACAAGAACATCTCGAACAACAACATTCCACCGTGGGGGAAAGTTAACGCATGTTAGCTTTCTCTCTTGCATAAGCATAGGCACATCTCAAACATCATTTGACTGTGGGGGAAAGCTAACATGAGCTAGTTTCCCCTCTTGCATAAGAACAAGCTCATCTCAAACAACATCATTCAATGTGGGGGAAAGCTAGCATGTGCTATCTTTTCCCCTAGCACAAGCACATCTCGAATAACATCATTCCACCATGGGGTGAAGCTAGTGTGTGCTAGCTTTCGCTATTGCGCAATCACAAGTGCATCTCGAACAACATCATTCTACCATGGGGGAAAGCTAGTGCGTGCTAGCTTTCCTTTTTACACAAGCACAAGTGCATCTCGAACAACATCATTCCAATGTTGGGGAAAGCTAGTCCATTCTAGATTTCCCTCTTGCACAAGCACAAGCGCATCTCGAACATCATCCTACAATGGGGGAAAGCTAGTGTGTGCTAGCTTTCCCTCTTACACAATCATATACACATCTTGAACAAGATCATTCCACTGTGGGGGAAAGCTAGCATGTGCTACCTTTCTCTCTTGCACAAGCACAAGCGCATCTCGAACAACATCATTCCTCCATGGGGTAAAACTAGTGCATGCTAACATTTAGTCTTGCAGAAGCACAAGCACATCTTGAATAACATCATTCCATTGTGGTGAAAATCTAGCCTGTTCTAGATTTCCCTCTTTCAAAAACACAAGCACATCTTGAACAACATCATTCTAGCATGGAGGAAAGCTTGCACATGCTAAACTTCCCTCTTGCACAAGCACAAGCACATCTCAAACAACATCATTCCACCGTTAAAGAAATCTAGCACATGTTAGCTTTCCCTCTTGCATAAGCATAAGTGCATCTCAAACAACATCATTCCACCATGGTGGAAAGCTAGTGCATTCTAGCTTTCTCTCTTGCACAAGCACAAGAACATATCGAACAACACAATCCATTGTGGAGGAAAGCTAGCACGTGTTAGCTTTCCCTCTTGCACAAGCACAAGATCATCTCGAACATCATTCTATTGTGGGGGAAAGCTAGCATGTGCTAGCTTTCCCTCTTGCACAAGCACAAACTCATCTCACACATCATTCAACGTGGGGGAAAGCTAGCGTGTGTTAGCTTTCCCCCTTACACAAGCACATCTCAAACAACAAATTATTTTCCATATTGTCTAACCTAGCATTATCAGTAGGAGAAATATCACCTTCATCAAACTTGTTTTGTTCAACTTTATCTTACAAATCTGAGTTGTCCCTGCCACACCAATTCTCTACTTCTTTATTCTCAGACATTCATTCTTCATCTTCCTCTGAAAGAGCCAGTAAAAAATCATATGACCTTCCCTATAAGTAGTCTTTCACAACAGAGCCTTCATCATCAAGGTTTTTTTCACTTGTATAGTGATGTTCATCATTCTCAAGGATTGTCGAGCCTACATGGTGTCCTTGTTTCTGATCACTCTCACTTGAAATTGTATCAAGCTCTGAGACATAACCTTGTTCTTGGACAAAGCATGGCTTTTCTATCCATGTAATGATATAAGTAAGCACATAATTGTTCCATGTATTTCATATGCATTGGAAGGTGAGAACCTATGGATACATCATTCTCTCCACAATGATTACACTCCTACAGCTTACGGTAATGAGAGCCTAGCATTGTCTTATTTAGAGGAGCCTTTGGATTTTAGGTCTGTTGGTCATTCAAGCTATCAAAATTTCCCAACGATTGGATTTCCATCCATTGCATATAACAAGGTAAACGATGATGACTCAACTACAAACACATAGATGAAGTGAAATGATGTTCGTTTGATTGATGCATAACAATAGGTAGAACCTCAGGTTGAGTAGTTATATGCCCCCATTTGCTATCAAAATCAAGTAGAAAAAGAACCATGCGGAATACAAATTCTTAACCTGTTGTCTGAACCGTTTGTTACAATTTGAGAGGCTGCTAAGCTTTAAGCTTATGGAAATGGACAACTACATGGGGGACAGACTATGCTTTATTGTAGTGCATCCGTGCTCAAGCCTCTTAGCAAATATTGTTGCCAAACTGTTGTGGATGATGTTTGATCCTTGTCCAATGACTATATAGGCCTACTTGATTTTATTGTCATCACTTACGAGGAAGAAAGGGTCTCTAATTGCAGTGTTTAAGGGATGGAGGATATGTCAACATTTCCAACAATCCCTTACTTGGAAGATTACTCTGTGGGTGCTTGAAAGTCATAGATTATGAAACTAGGTGACAGAGATTCCTATGTAAAGTTCTTGCAAATTTCTTTAAAGTCCAACCCCATGGTCGAGCTAAGCATAGCCAACCAAGGGAAGCATTAATAGCCTTTAGGTATTATTTGTTTTGAACAATCCATGGATTAGTTTCATCACAAAAACCAAAATGATATTGAAATCACAGTTTCGGTTAGTAAATTCCTTGTTGTTGTAGAAACCCAAGAAAACTTAGATAAAATCGCATATCTAATGTGTAAATCCAAACCCAAGAAAACCAGAAAAATATATCTTGAGTACCCTTGATCAAGTCAACCAAGACCATGCCCAATTCAACCAACACCATCCATTTGAGACACATTTTAATGTAGACAATGAGTCTCTTAAATACACTGCCATCACATGAAAACCATGGGCTAAAACCATGTGCCACAATAAACCACAAGAACTCAATGATTAACCTAACATGGCTTTGAAAGGGGAAGGAGAAATTGGTATTGCTAATGAAACCAATCTGGAAACCAAGTCCTCTTACTACTAGTAAGGATGAAGTTCAATATTTAATTAGAGGATGAAGCAATGTCCATAATATAACTCACATTTTGTAATAATATTGAAATAGACACCAAGAATTATAAGACCAGCGAAAAGATGTAGTACTATTTCGTCCAAAATAGGTAATGCACTTCCATACAAAAAATTTATAACATGAATTATGTGGACGGAAAAGGTATGAGTGATCACATTTTTTTACTCAATTTATTTTCCCATTTTGTTAGTGTTAGGAATGACTATAAAGTCTTGCAATCCCAACATTTCTAATTTTATTGAAGTCAGTGCCACAATCATTTTATACTTTGAAAATAATAACTTATGTTGAACATAGAAAATTCATATTTTGAGATGGTTTTTGATGCCTTGTTAGAAGAAATTAGAAGAATTGATGCAAGAACACCAACATTGGGGGATAAGTTGCTTTCTATGCCAAAAGAAAGCGGAAACAAAATATTTTCTAACAAAGCCATGTTGAAAGAGTAACAAAAATGGGTGCAAAAGAAACAAAATGAAGGGACAATGTCTACACTGAAATGTGGGGTTCTAGATTTAGTGCACAGTGATATTTGCAGTCCTAAATATGTAGAATATGTTGGTGGGATGAATTTTTTTAGAGATTTCCTTGATGCTTTTAGCAAAAAAACTTGTATTTATTACTCTAAAATGGTTGGTGCATTTAATGTTTCTCCACAATTTCAAGCAATGGTTGAAACGTAGCTGGAGCCCTCAAGTTCTTTTTCAATAAATCTATCATAATGAGGCAATTTACAACTCCATATTCCTCTCAGCAAAATGGTTTTATGGGAGGAAGAATGGAACTATGGTGGATTTAGATGCATACTAGTTTAAATTCAACATGATAGAAGATATTGGTCAAATTGTTTTTATACAACAACATATTTGTAGAATAGATTGTGGCAATAAATGGAAATGTTTTAGAAGTAGCTTGGTTTGGCCTAATCGATTGGGTCTAGCTCGATCCATTGAAAGAATAATTGTTATCCTCTCCACCTGGGTTCAAATCCCACCATTCCACCATGGAGGAAAGCTAGCGTGTCCTAACATTCCATCTCCTCAAATTTTGAATAAAGGAAATAAGACTATCTTATTCAAAAATCCATTGGGTTGCACAGGGATAAGCCTAGTTCAATAGGTTGTTGCCATATTTAATTCACAACTCTTTCTCTCATAAACATACTAGCAAGTTAGCAACCCTTTTTTCTACCCAAACTACCTCTAACTCCACTTCTTCATATGATTATCCAATAAATGATATAAGTTGGTCCTATCAGGAAGTCCCTTGGATCAGTAATCTAGTTATGATCTTAAGGCTTCAAGTGTTCTTACTTATATCTGTGATCCACATGGGAAAACTCTTCCAAGATAGCATGGGTCTGAACCCACCACTGCAAATAGTCCCCCATAATTGTTCCTTGGAATTAGTATGCATGGATAACTTTAAGAAGTTCTGGAAAAGTAATCTATCCTTCAACCAAATTCAACCTTCAGATCTGCAACACTAGATAAATGTTTAAGAATGCTAGTGTAATTTTGAAGGGGTAACAATTACCCTTTTAATGACATAATATTCATCATGGCATTTTGGTTAAGTACGCATATCCACAAGTAGTTGGTTTTGAGTTTGTTAGAATTAGGGAAAAAATTGAAAAACAAAATGCTTTTAAATTCTTGTTTACTAGATCAACACATATGAGAAAAGATATAAACAGATTTGAACACAAACAAAATTTCTGAGTGTAAAAAACAAACCTTTAGCTTACCTCATGATCAATGAAAGATGTCCCTGTCACATGTGTGGATGTAGACCTCTTGTATATGCTCAGAAAATTAGTTTAGGTTCATGGATCAAACCTCTAGGGTTTGATCTATGTCAATATGGAATGAGTGATAGTTTGCCAAGAAATAGACCACAAAAAGGATGCTTGAGACAACAGCAACAAGTACAACAAAACCCCACAATAGAAAACAACAAGACTTCCAAAGATGAACCAGCATTAGTTATATATTTCTATCAAAAATAGACAAAGGTCTTTTATATATTTACAATGGGTCCACTCAAGCTAACTGCCAACTAAAGAAAATAGTAAACTAATTGCATGTAGCAGAAGGATGGAAATACATTGTAAATAATGCAATCCATGCAAATTGAAGGTTGAAAGATGTAAATAACTATCATACATGTTGCTATAAAAGATAGAAAAATTCCCTCAATGGATAGGTATTTCTAATGAGGCATCTTCCTTGGGTTGCAATATTGGTGGGGTGTCCATTAAGTGAGTGCATCCTCATGTGCCACATCAATTCCTCCCTATTTAGCCAAAAGTGTACACACTTTCTCAATGAGCTAGGGGAGTGTGGCTTGAAACATGGATTGAGAGGACCACTTGACTTAGTTTGGGAGTTATGATTTACACTCCATGAGATCAAAGTTATGTTTCTACTGCCAAGTGGATATGATGCACACATATAGTAGTGTATATTTTGCAAAATGGGGTTGATAATCTCAGATTGCATCTACTAGGTGAGATATCTAAACTTCATCTTGCAAAAGAGAAGGTTTATACAACTTAAGGTTATTAATGGTCACCAGGTCATGAATGGACAATTCTTAGGGAATCTATAGATGATATGAATTATCATTGATATTTTGTATAATGGTGTATGACACATAATGTATAGGTTTGAGTTTGTGATTCTATTGTCCTTTGAAACATTGCTTGTTGAGATATAAACAGACTTTATCCCCACTAGAAATTGTGTAGGAAATATATGACAGACTTGTATTGAGCATTTGAATCTGCTAGTGTTGTTGCAACTTGTGAATGGATGTGCTACAATTTTAAGCAAAGGATGAAGCATGTTTCTATTCATGTTGTTGGTGTGGGGAGGTTGTGGGATGAAGAGTGACTAGTATCTCTTAAGGACAGTCAGGGGTTGATACCCATAGCATGCTTCAAAGGGTAGGTACCTTGTTGGTATATTCATTGCCCTATTATAGTTGTGTTGTAGTACATGTAAATATGTATCACACTATTTATTGCAAGTGTAATAAATATGAAGTGCACGTACTAAAATGAGAATCATCACTTTAGTCTATCCATGTGTTTGAGGGTGAAAGATTGTAGAAAGATAAAATTGACATCCTAGTAATTTCCATAGTGTTTTCCAGAAGGTGTAGAGAAAGTCATAGTCATGGTCAAAGATAATGTTAAGAGGTAGCCCAAAACAAGAAAAAACATGAGAGAAGAAGAGTCTGTTGTTACACATTGGCTTTGATACACAATATAAAGATGGTCATTTTTGAGAAACAATGAAAACCAACAATATACATTCATTCTTGTGGTATGTCACAGGTAAATCACTAAAATAATCCATGAATATGAATTCCCAAGGCCAAGAATAGATGGGAAGAGGATAATACAAACCCAATTTACAGTTGGTTAGTTTGTTATGGCTATGAAGAGAGCATTGGAAGATGAAATATTACACTTGGCAATGCATATAGAGTCAAAATAAGTGACACTATAGATGTTGGAGAGTCTTTAGATTTCCAAAAATGAATACGTATGTGCTTCTTGCAATGCCATAAGATGGTTTGGGGTGTTGGGAAAACAAAACTAATTAAGTTTATAGAGCCAGCCTTCATGAACTAAATAATCTAAAAATGGGGTCTAGTTGACCTTTGTGGGATGAAGTATGGCCTAGCATATAGGACCAAAAAAGATATATGTCTCACAAAGTTGTTTCTAGTCCTCATATGTAAAAAATTGCAAATTTAGAATGCACATAAATTCAGTTGGGGGGTGGTTCAACATATTTGCTACCTTATTATAACACCATTTCTTGTATTTAATGACCAAATTAAATTGTTTTATGTAATGTTCCTAGTTGACTTGGAGTTTTTCCTTTATTTTTTATTGAGAATTCAAAAAAATCAATGGATGGTGGTTAGTGTGCAAAATGGTTTATTTACCCAAGATGTAATGGTGCCATTACTTAAGGGCTTGCACTAGTGCATAAAACTCTTTGTCAAATGTGTTTTAGTTCAATTTGGCTTCAATCGATTTTTTTGAATGGTAAGAGATGAGGTGACATTCCTATCTAATTATCATGCATATGGCATATTGAGAATCATCCATCTCAATATCAAAAGGTTGCTACAAATATAGAATTTTTAGTACGAGATTTGAGCAAAGCACTGCTTTTAATTTTTGAAAAATGTCCTTAACATATTTGGTCGATTTGAGTGTAGCTTGATGAGAGAGCTGGTGCAAAGGGTGAGAAATATGAGAAAAATGTAGAATGAAACACCTATAGTATTTAAGGCCTCCAAGAAAACTCTACAGTGTATTCACTAAAGAAGGTGATGGTCATGTAGCAAGTGCTTGAACCTTAGTAGAGTTAGGGAGAATACCCTCTCATCCAATTAGAAAATCAAGATATTGCATTAATTGTTGTTTGAAGAATGGATTATTGCATTTGACCTATATTTTGTGGACATGTAATAGTTCCAATACAGTGTGCACAAGTTATAGATGGTCCTCCCATGTGCCATTGAAAATAAGAATTTCATCTAAATATATAACAAAAATATGGCACAATTGGACTGAAAATTTCATTTATTAGTCTCGTAAAGGTGGCAGGGGGATTGGTGAGATCAATAGGAATCACCAACCATTCATATAAACCAAATCTAGTTTTGAGGAAAGTCTTCCATGTATCCTAGGAAGCCATGAAATTTGATGGTAGCATTTTGTTAGATGTAACTTAATAAAGTACATGGAAGTTGGTTCCCTTAAGATAATCTAGAAGATCATTAATTCATGGTAAAGGATAATGTTTTTTAAATGTGACTAGTTGTCATTCTTCATTTTCTTTCTTAGGGATAATGAAGACTAGGGATCCAAAACCTGCAAGGTGATGAGATAGGTTATATGTGGCTAGATTCAAGTAGATATTGGATTTGATGTTATAATTCCTTGACTTCAATTAGAGATAAGTGATAGTTTTGGGAATTGGGAATAGATGCACTATGCAACCTTCCAATATTATTGATCCAAATTATTTTGAGAAAGAATTGAAGGTAGAGATGCCTAGCTTGAAGCCAGAGACTTTTGGACTTTAGCTGAAAGTATTTATCTTCGAGTCTGTAGGCCGAATGAAGAGCTTGGTGCAAATTTGCTTCTTTTTCTAGAATTTCTCTGGTTATTGTTGTTTCTTCCATATTGGTTTGAAGAGTTTCGAGATTTTGTTGGCCTTCTAGATGGGATTGCATGGGGGATTTCTTCTCTTTTCCCCAGATTTTGAGGGATTTTTTAACCCTTCGAAGCTTTTCTTCCCAAACCAAGAATGGGGAGCCAGTGACTAGAGTGTTCCATTGTTCCCAAATTATTTGGAAGAATCCCTCATGCTGAATCCATAGAGGGCTGAAGCGGAAAGGGATTGGACCTACAATACCATCTTTTTTTAATTCAAGCAGGATGGGCTTGTGATTTGACCCACCAAAGGGGATGATTTTGGAGAGGGGTCTCAAGCCCAAGAGAAAGAAGGAACTTTCAACCAGAAATCTGTTGGTCCAAGTAAGGGGATGATTTTGGAGAGGGGTCTCAAGCCAGAGCCAATACGCTTTTTGGTCCAAGTAATATTTCCTTTGGAGGGTTTGATGTTTGTTAGATCCCAATCAAGAATTATCTCATCGACCCATTCTCAAATCGGATCTCTAGTCATAAAGCCTCCCCTCTTCTTTGATGGATTTAGGACTACATTAAGATCTCCTGCTATGATTATTTTTTCTAAATGCATTCTGTTGGCAGCTTCCCGAAGAAGCTCCCAACAAAGTTTTTTTTCTGGGAAGATGTAATGATCTTTGGTAATTTTTTTGGTATTTTCTAACAGTTTATGGTGTGGATGTTTTGTCAAACACTTTGTTGTTTGGTATTCTTGGGTATTTGTTAGTTCATAAAGTTCATAACAGTTCACTGTTTCTCCTTTAAATTTATTTGCTACCCAACATATATGACAATAATTAAGATGACAATACCCAGCTATGCTATGATTTATTTTATAGCACATATATATGAACTCAAAGACAATCATTGTGATGGAAAATTACAACAGCCATTGCACATTAAACAATCAGCAAATAGAACTTTAAATAAGTGATAATGAACATGTGGTTTATATTTGTAGGTGGTATTTACATATGTTGAGGAAATGGGTTGTAGATAGTTTCCAAAGACTTTACACTTCCAAATATCAGCACCCACAACAGGAGTTGCCTATATTGCAAGGAGAATGCACCCAACTTACAAGGAATCATCTCCCACCAGTCTACAAGCTAACCCACACTCCATATTCGCCCTCAATGAGCAGAAATATGATCCAAAACTTGAGAAGGCACTTCTTGCAGAATTATTTCGACCCTCGGAAATAAATGAAGTCACATAGCAAGAGACACAAGCCAACACATATATATTCTGTTCATAATGAAGTAACTCACCCCCTTCTCATCATAACTCATCCTAGCAATGCAGTGCGACTTAGATAATGGAGAAATCGGTCCCTCGGTCACTGGTAATGCACCCAGGTTTGGGGAATATTGTGCTATCACTAATATATATTTTCCAGCACCTCCACTAGCTAAGAAACAAGTGAGGAAATGGTCCAAGAAGGGATAGTGCTACTCTGAAAATAGAGACTCAACTCTCACAATGATATTCACCCTTTTTACCACATAGAATGTACCCCAACTCTTTGAAATTGAGCATGTTGAAGTACCCACGTCATTCTCTAAGGAAACTCGGTCTTCTTCCAACTGGTCGACCCTCTTGAACAACAAACTCAGACGCCACCTCTAAACTCAGCTAATGAAGATATCTGAAGAAATCTAGATGATCTTAGTTATCAATTAAGCACACTGAAGAAATGATCTCCTCCCCAAAATGACTAACTAGGGTGGATGATGTCACCACCTAAGTCAATCTCTGAAAATTCCTCCTAGGGTTTCCGTCCCAAAAGTTCCAAAGCCACAATGAGCTCTCTCAATGAGAAATTAGAAAAATGTCAATACTAGAATGAGAGAGAGTGCCCTCCTTTTTCCCTTTTATTTGTCTGTTGACTCTTTTGCAACCCTTTTACCCATTTAATCAATTTAAGTGACGTTTCATATTCTTCCTAAGTTACTTTTGGCTTTTTTTTTTTTCCTTTTTCCCCTTTTTAATTATCTAATGTTGTTTTGTTAGGCACTTTTCCCCTTATGACATTAAATAATTAATTGATTCCCTACTTAAGGACTATAGCCTACAAGAATCACATAGGCTACTGCGTCCAAGTCCCATGATCACTTGGAAGGGGACATTATAGTCCTCCCTCCCCGAGATTGCTTGTCCCCAAGAAATTGCATATTTGGGTGCTGCAAAATTTGCTCACTCTCCCAAGTGGCATCTTCTGCAGGAAACTCTCTCGATCTGACCAAATATTCCCTGATTACCCTGTTCCAAAGATTATTTTCCCAAAACTCCAATACTTCCTCAGGAACTAGTACTAGTTGCCCCTCCTCATCCAATGGAGGAAGTTCTATTGAAGTTGTGATGTGTTGTCCCAATGCCTTTTTGAGACATGAGACGTGAAACACGTTACAGATCTTAGGCCCTTCTCGAAAATCCAACTCATAAGCCACTTCACCAACTCTCCTGGTCACCCTATAAGGTCTGTAAAATCATGGCTTAAGTTTCTCCTCAACACTCTTCTTCAGAGAAGATTGTCTATATGGTTGCAACCTGAGAAACACCAAGTCCCCTACCTTGAAGGTGTGCTCAACCCTGTGTCTATCTGCATATATCTTATGTCGGTTCTAGGCTATCTGCAGGTTATCCTTAAGAACCTTAAGAATATCTTGGCTCTCCTTAATCTAGTCTTTGGCCTTGGGAGCCTTGTTGTCCCCAAATGCCAAGTTTACAAAGGATGGGGCATCATATCCATATAATTCCCTAAATGGTGACTTCCCCATGGACATATGATAAGTGGTCGTATAACAATGCTTACCCAAATGTAACCACTTAACCCATGTCTTCTGTTGCTTAGCCACGTAGTTACGCAAATACCCCTCTAACCATTTGTTCACTATCTCTGCTTGGCCATCTGTCTGTGGGTGGTAACTCATACTGGGAGTCAACTTTGTGCCTACGAGTATGAATAGTTCCATAAGCATGTGGGCAGATTTGTAGCATCTACAACTCTGTCCACGGGCCTGTGGGAAAAGTTGCATCTATTTACAACATGGACAGAGTTGTATCATCTACAACTCTGTCTAATGGCCCGTGGGAAAATTTGCATCTACCTACAACTCTACCCACAGGCATGTCGTCAGAGTTGTAGCATCTACAACTCTACCCACTGGCATGAGGGTAGAGTTACATCTATTTACAACTCTTCCCACATGCCAGTGGGAAATTTTGTGGCATCTACAACACTACCCATATGACTAAGGGTAGAGTTGTAGCATCTACAACTTTGCCCACTTTCCCGAGGGTAGAGTTGTATTTGTTTACAACTTTTCCCATAGGACACAGGCAAGTGGGCAGTGTTGTAGCATCCACAACACTTCCCGGAGGCTTCTGGACAAATTTGTAGCATCTACAACTTTTCCCACTGGACTAAGGGAAGAGTTGCATCTATCTACAACTCTTCCCACCTACAACATTTCCCACAGGCCTGTGGGGAGAGTTGTAGATGCTACAACACTTCCCATAGGCCTGTGAGAATAGTTGCATCTACAAATGTTCCCACAAGCCTGTGGGTAGAGTTGTGGCATCTACAACTCTACCCACATGCTTGTGGGAAGAGTTGTAGATGTTTTGGGAAGAGTTATAGATGCTACAACGTTTCCTAGAGGCATGTGGGCAGAGTTTGAGAATCATGCTACAAAACTTCCTAGAGGCTTGTATCGTCATGATATGGATGGGGGAAGTTTGATGGAGTAATCATTGTATCATCCCCTACAACGTGCACTCAACTAGTATATTGTGTTCTTTAGTAAGTGAGACCTCGTGCATACAACATGTAAATGGATCTAATGGCAACCCCTTATGCCCTCCCCCATGCCACCTTAGGCTCTAACCTAATGCAGACATCATCTCTACACCACCAATTACATCCAAGATAAATCAATTTCTAGAAATCCACAAAAAGTAAAATAAATCAAACCTATAGTTGAACCATGGCCTCGACACATATTAGAATTTTGTATGGTTAGTTTAATAGTTCTATGTGATTACTATATGTCCCCACATGGACATAATAACCATGAATCATTTAGTGAAAAAATAGTATATCCTCCGTCACTATGGTATTAACATTTTCTTAGAGTTGTATGTGTGTTTTGTAAATCACATTGCTTTTAATTTTTTTCTTTTGTGATATATTCTTAATTGCAAGCTTCTTAAACTTAGTAGTGTATTCTTTATTGAGGTTGTTGAATATTGAGTGATTTAAAATCCCACCTTGTCATCACATATATTTTCTTATGTTGATGTGATAACATCCTCCTTAACTATGGTACTAACCTTACCTATGGTATCATTGTTATGTCGTGTGGGCCCTCTTTGCTTGTGATTGTTATCTATGTGATGTATTGAAAGTGATTACCACAAGCTATTATTACAATGACATATTGCTATAGTGGTATTTCGTTCCACATTAATAATTACTCTATGTGTGTCTTGGGTGTATGAGTTGTGATTAACCCACATGGATAACAATTGCGAGGAAGATGATTTATGAGGCATTCCCTAGGCCAATTTTTTTTCCAATGCAAACACTAGCTTTGGGGAGAAAATCCTTCAATTTATGTGATAGCATCCTTCCTCACTCTAGGACTAACATCATAAGTTGTCTCAATGGCATGCCTTCCAAGTTATCACTACAACTCGTTACAATGGCATATCCCTATCAATGGTATCAATATCATGCATTACAAGCTATTACTACAACATATTACAATACTTATTAGTGGTATCAATATTGTGCCTTACAAGCAATAACTATAATGGTATATAGTCATTAACTTAATACAAGTTATTACTACAATGGCATATCATTATTGACTTACTACAATCTACAAGCAATGCACATTGAGATATGCAACATTTATGGCACTATATGAGTATATATACATTGTTCAAAATATGTGCATATACATCAAACTGTACACATACACTAGCATAAATGTTGCAAAGCTTGGTGCATATTGCTTTCCAATACTAAATTGGCATATCTCAATGATGGACCCTTAATGAATGAACAGTTTGTACATAGGGCCTTGTAATTTAAATATTTATTGTGCATAGGGGCTTCATAATTTGAATAGTTATTTGGTCTTCGTAAAAAGTGTATTTTTGTCAATGGGTTTGTGTTTTAGTGGTGAAGATAGTGACATGTTAGGATTCCCTTGAGGCGTGAGTAGGCCATTATGGCTAGGTGCAAGGCCTAAGTGACTTTTAAAAAATAGTACCCTATGTTGTGGAAACTCAACAATATGGACATGCTTGTGCTAATTGTTCCTACTTTGAAAAATGATTTATAGAATGATATCCTTATGGCAACAACTTTGTTGAAGTAAATTGATTTTCCCCTCAAAATGTGACTTTGTTGAAATAATACCCCTTGTCACGAAAAATTCATTGAATGGATGTGTTTATGTTAATGGTTTTCCCCTCCATAAGTGATTTTGACAAAATAATACCCCATGTCGCAACACACTACAACAAATCCCTGTGATTAGCTCCTTTTTTTGCTTCCACTAGTTGTTTTAATGTATTTTTATCCACTTTTTTTCTAAATTTGGCGCTATTTATGGAGCTATTTGCGCCGAGAAACAGAAGTGGGCGCTAAACTAGGTGCTATTAGCACCTAGTTTAGTGCCCTTTTTAGCACCCTCATTAGCACTTAATTTAGCTCCTTATTTAGCTCCCAGTTTAGCTTCCACTTTAGCTTCCTTTTTAGCTTATTATCATCATTACTGTCAACCATATTATCATTATCGTCATGATTATTTCCATCCTGAAAGAAACCCTTAATCATTTCATTCAATCCTTCTTCATGCACTGCATTTTCACTATCATCATCATCACTAAAGCTATGTGGCATGTCATCATTGTATGCTAATCTCATCATCTCTTCAAACTTATCAGCTGGTCGTATTCTCTTCAATGTTTCTCTTTTCACCCTGGTATGGTTTAGAGGATGGTTTTGATCATCCCATCCAAATCTCAATAACCCAGTTTGATCTTGGGTATTAGTAGGTGGATCATCAATATCTTCTACTTATCAACATACACAAGCATTATTTAATGTTTGGTAAGAATTGGATAAATCATAATTGTATCAATTTCAATGAAATATAATAATATATATTGTATTAACCAATAAGAATATAGAATGTATGAACATATATACATCAATTGAATATAGGAAAATTATTTTATATACTACTTCTTTTATACAATAATTTAAAATAAAACACAATTTTGACGACAGTTGGAGACAATGTGTATACATATTTGAATTTAGACCATATGCTAACATGACAGGCTTATATTCTGCTAGCCTTTTCCATTCACCACTGTAATATGATGGACCATAATATGGTATTAATATCCTAGTGGTTTGTTGTGAATTGTTTCTATTTTTAGATCCCACATGGAAATTTTGGACAATAAAGAGGCCTAGATTTTCTCCATGAATATTGTAGGGTCGTATCATGTAGCTGTATCCCCAAAATTGAAACACCTCATACACTCTAGGTAGTTGTTGATCAATGGGAAAAGCACAATATAATCGATGATCAAATTACATAACATAGTATTGTACCATAGCTTTGCAATCTATTATCTTAGAATAGGATTCTTGGACCAAACCAAACTATATTTCTCGTCCCTAATTCTTACATGAATATGAGATAAATTTCCACATAACATTGCCATTGTGCTAAATTATCTCTTGCAAATCCCAATAATACCAATACCAATACCATTACATACCATTGCATGGTAATGGTATGCATTGGCAATGATATGCATACCAATGCCAAACCAAACCATACTAATATCAATACCATATTATACCATACCAATACCAATACCATACCATACAAATACCATACCAACAACAATACCATACTATACCATGCCATACCAATACCAATACCAATACCATACCATACCAATACCAATACCATTGCATGGCAATGGTATGCATACCAATACCAATACCATACCAACACCAATACCATACCAACACCAATACCAATACCAATATGCATTGCCAATACCCTTATGCCTTGCCAATACCAATACCAATACCATTGCATACCAATACAACCAATACCATTACATACCCATACTAATACCAATACCATTGCATACCAATACCAATACCAATACCATACCATACCATACCATACCAATACCATACCAGTAACATACCAATACCAATACCAATACCATACCATTGAATACCAATAACAATACCAATACCACTACCATACCAATACCATACCATTGTGTACCAATACTAATACCATTGCATACCATTGCACAACAATGGTATGCATTGGCAATGATATGCATACCAATACCATACCAAAACCAATAACAATATGCATTTCCAATACCCTTATGCCTTGCCAATACCAATACCAATACCATTGCCAATACCATTGCATACCAATACGGCCAATACCATTGCATACCAATACCAATACGATACCATACCATACCAATACGGCCAATACCATTGCATACCAATACCAAGACCATACCATACCATACCAATACCGTACTAATACAATACCATACCATACCATACCAGTAACATACCAATACCAATACCATACCATTGCACACCAATAACAATACCAATACCATACCAATACCCTACCATTGCATACCAATACCAATACCATACCAATATGAATACCAAAACCAATACCAATATGCATTGCGAATACCCTTATGCCTTGCCAATACCAATACTATTGCATACTAATATGGCCAATACTATTGCATACCATTGCATAGCAATACCAATGCCAATACATTTCCCAATACCATACCATACCATGCCAATACCATTTCCAATACCAATACCATACGATTGCATACCAATATTGCATACCATTGCATTGCAATGGTATGCATTGACAATGATATGCATACTGATACCATTGTGAGTACCATACCATATGATACCAATAACATTGCCAATACCAATACCAATACCAATACCATACCATTGCATACCAATATCGTTGCATAACAATATCAATACCATTGCATACCACAATGGTATGCATTGGCAATGATATGCATATCAATACGATACAAATACCATACCAATACCAATACCAATACCATACCAATACCAATACCATAGCCAAAAACACCCGACTGAGTGATCTTGAAAATCAACCTCATCTTCAGAAGTTGCAACTCGTCTCCTCAAGTCATTCAGGGATATGTGGCCAATTTGGTTTGGGGGCATAAAATCCAAATTGAGTAGCATAACAGACTTCTGTAAGCTCCTGCAAGTTTGTTTAGCAACATTAAACCATTCCACTTCTTTAGCCACCTAAATTCATGCCATTTTTATTGATAGTTTCCACTCGCCTCCTCAATCCATTCAAGGACATGTGTCCAATTTGGTCTAGGGGCATAAAATCCAAACCGAGCAACATAACAGAGTTTTGTAAGCTCCCACAAGTTTGTTTGGCTAAGGCCCATGCAAATACCCTAGCCAAAAAGACCTGATACAATGTTCTTGAAATTCGACCTCATCTTCAGAAATGGCACTATGCCTCATTGACCAAAACCCTAGTGGCGGAGATACTCCAACAAATAGTTTTTCAGTCAATGGAATGATAGTGTAGGGGTCCCACTAGCTGAAACCCAGTGCTCTTAAACCAATGCAACTAATGGTCTGTGCATCTGAGTCTCGGTTTGAGTTTTATCGCGAATTTCAACTCACTTCCTAAAGCCATTTAGGGACATGTGGTCAATTTGGTCAGTGCGCATAAAATCCAAACCGTGTAGCATAATGGACTTCCGTAAGCTCCCGCAAGTCTATATGGCCAAGGCCCATGTCACTACACTATCCAAAAAGACTCGACACGGTGTTCTTTAAAATCGGCCTCCTCTTCAGAAATTGCACTATGCCTCATTGACCAAAACCCTAATGCCAGAGATACTCCAACAAATGGTTTTTCGGTCAACAGAATGATAGCGTAGGGGACCCACTAGCTGAAAACTGATGCTCTTAATCAAACGCAACTAACGATTCATGCATATGAGTCTCTGTTTGAGTTTTATCGTGACTTGCAACTTGCCTGCTCAAGCCATTTAGAGACATGTGGTCAATTTGGTCCAGGGGCATAAAATCCAATTGAGTAGCATAATGGAATTCCTTAAGCTTTTGCAAGTCTGTTTGACCAAGGACCACATGAATACACTAGCCAAAAAGACCTGACACAGTGTTCTTGAAAATCGACCTCCCTTTTAGAAATTACACTATGCCTCATTGACCAAAACCCTAGTATTGGAGATACTCCAACAAATGATTTTATGGTCAACGGAATGATAGCGTAAGAGCCCTAATAGCTGAAACTTGGTGCTCCGGATCTAATGCAACTAACGGTTCATGCATTCAAGTCCCAGTTTGATTTTTATCGTGAGTTGCAACTCGCCTCCTGAAGCCATTTAGGGATATGTGGCCAATTTGTTCATGGGGCATAAACTCAAAACTGAGTAGCATAACGGACTTTTGTAATCTCCTGCATTTTTTTTTAGCAACCTTAAACCAATCTAATTCTTTAGCCACCTAAATTCATGCCATTTTTATCGATAGTTTCCACTCACCTCCTCAATCCATTCAAGGACATGTGTCTAATTTTGTCCGTGGGCATAAAATCAAAACTAAGTAGCATAAAGGAGTTTCATAAGCTCCCATAAGTCTGTTTGGCCAAGGCCCATGCGACTACCCTAGAAAAAAAGACTCGACACAATGTTCTTGAAAATCGACCTCATCTTCAGATTGTACTATGCCTCATTGACCAAAACCCTAGTGCCAGAGATACTCCAACAAATGTTTTTTCGGTTGACGGAATGATAGCATAGGGGCCCCATGAGCTAAAACCCAATGCTCTTAATCCAATGCAAATGATGGTTTGTCCATCTGAGTCCCATTTTGAATTTTATCGCGAGTTGCAACTCGCCCCCTCAAGCCATCTAGGGACATGTGGTCAATTTGGTCCAGGGGCATAAAATCCAAACTAAGTAGCATAACAGACTTTTGTAAGCTCCCGCAAGTCGATTTGGCCAAGGCCCACGTGACTACACTAGCCAAAAAGACTTGACACAGTGTTCTTGAAAATCGACCTCCTCTTTAGAAATTGCACTATGCCTCATTGACCAAAACCCTAGTGCTGGAGATACTCCAACAAATGGTTTTTCGGTCGACGAAATGATAGAGTAGGGGCCCCACTTGCTGAAAATTGGTGCTCTTAATTCAATGCAACTGACGGTTTGTGCATCTGAGTCTTGGTTTGAGTTTTATCGTGAGTTGCAACTCATCTCCTCAAGCCATTTAGAGACATGTGGTCAGTTTGGTCTAGGGGCATAAAATCCAAAATGAGTAGCATAACGAACTTCTGTAAACTCCTGCAAGTCTGTTTGGCCAAGGACCACATGACTACACTAGCCAAAAAGAACCAACACACTGTTCTTGAAAATCGACCTCCTCTTCAAAAATTGCACTATGCCTCATTGACCAAAACCCTAGTGTTGGAGATACTCCAACAAATGGTTTTTCGATCGACGAAATGATAGCCTAAGAGCCCTAATAGCTGAAACCCGATGCTCCAGATCCAATGCAACTGATGGTTCATGCATCTGAGTCCCGATGTGAGTTTTATCAATAGCTGCAAATCATCTCCTCAGGCCATTCAAGGACATGTGGCCAATTTGGTCCAGGGGCATAAAATCCAAACCGAGCAACATAATAGAGTTTCGTAAGATCTCGCAAGTTTGTTTGGCCAATGCCCATTCGAATACACTAGAAAAAAATGCTCGATAAAGTGTTCTTGAAAATTGAACTCATCTTCAGAAATTGCACTATACCTCATTGACCAAAACCCTAGTGCCAAAGATACTCCAACAAATGGTTTTTCGATCAACGGAATGATAGCGTAGGGGCACCACTAGCTGAAACCCAGTGCTCTTAATCCAATGCAACTGACAGTTCGTGCATATGAGTCCTGGTTTGAGTTTTATCGAGAGTTGCAACTCGCCTCCTCAAGCCGTTTAGGGACATGTGGTCAATTTGGTCCAGGGGCATAAAATCCAAACCGAGTAGCATAACAAGCTTCCATAAGGTCCTGCAAGTTTGTTTATCCAAGGTCCACGTGACTACACTAGCCAAAAAGACCCGACACGATATTCTTGAAAATCGACCTCCTCTTCAGAAATTGCACTATGTCTCATTGACCAAAACCCTAGTGTTGGAGATACTCATGGGCATAGTACAAAATGATAATTTTGGGATAGGATTTCAGTTAGAGCACCCCTCACTCTCAGGTGCCATGCCTCAGAAGCTTCTTTACTCATTGATTTAGAGAACTAGTGTTTTGCTCAATTTGAAGCAATGCAACATTTGGATTAAGGGATCCAATTTATGAAACCATGCCTCAGAAGAAGATGGACAATGTGGTCACCTAGTCCATGCCTAAACAAGCTTGCAACATCTCACGAAACTCAAAAATGTTGCTCCGTTAGGATTTTATGCCTTGAGGAGGAATTGGCCAAGAGTCCTTGAAATGGTTTGGGATGTGACTTGTAATTGAGCATATAACCAAAAACAAGACTCGAAGTGAGCAACCATCATCTTCATTGGATTCCTGGCATAGGATTTCAGCTAGAGCACCCCTCACTCCTAGGTCCAATCCCTCTAAAGTTGTTTTTTTCATCGATTTTGAGAACTAGGGTTTTGCTCAGTAAGAAGAAATGCAACATTTGGATTTAGGGATCCAATTTATGAAACCATGCCTTGGGAGAGGATGAAAAATGTGGTCACATAGTCCATGCCTAAACAAGCTTGCAACATCTCATGGAACTCAAAAATGCTGCTATGTTAGGTTTTTATGCCCTGAGGAGGAATTGGCCAAGAGCCCCTGAAATGATTTGGGATGCGACTTGAAACTGAACATAAAATGAAAACCGAGACTCAGATTGAGGAACCGTCGAATCCGATGGATTACTGAGATACAATTTCAGCTAGAGCATCCCTCACTCCTGGGTGCCATGCCTCGAAAGTTACTTTACTCATTGATTTCGAGAACTAGTGTTTTGCTCAGTTTGAAGCAATGCAACATTTGGATTAAGGGGTCCAATTTATGAAACCATCCCTTGGGAGTAGATGGATAATTTGGTCACCTAGTCCATTCCCAAACAATCTTGTAGCATCTCAAGGAACTAAAAAATGTTGCTCCATTAGGCTTTTATGCCCTGAGGAGGAATTGGCCAAGAGTCCCCAAAATGGTTTGGGATGCAATTTGAAACTGTGCATATAAAAAATACCAAGATTCAGATTGAGGAATCGTCATCTCCATTGGATTCCTGGCATAGGATTTCAGCTAGAGAACCCCTAACTTGTACCAACCCTTGTTAACTAGTTGCATAGATTTTATTAAGTATAATTAATTAGATAATCTAACTATCCTAAGATGTTTTGGTTAAACAATGATTATATCTTAATAATATTAATTAATTAATTAATTATTAATTAATCGTTTATATATGTTGATGATTAATTAATTAATTAATTGACTCATTAAAGATTTGAGTAATAAATTAAAGGGGCTTAATAACTTTAAATTATTAATAATAAGACTTTACGTATGCAGGGGGGGAATGAAGCATTAAATTGAGGATAAGGTAATAAATGAAGGATAAGGTAATAAAGGCATGAGATAAGGTAATTAATGGAGGATAGGGAGTCGGTGGATGGGGGGAGATATGATGGGGAAGAGTCCTATGGGACATGATTATGAAAATTTGGGGAGGAAGAATTATTTTTGGGGAGTGGAGGACTGTATTTATGTTTTGCATATTTGGTGTTGGGAGTTTGGTTTTGGAGTTTTGGTGAACCATTGCAGGGGGCACCGGGTTGCTTGTGGTTTTGGGCACGGGGGCCAATATTCCTTACGGTATCCTGGAGCTAGGGAGCCAGATAGGCTGCTCCTAGCTGGCTGGGTGGTTAGTCGTTTTGGGCAGGGTTTGGTCAAAGCAGCAGGTTGGGCAAGGCAACAGGGAAGACAACCAGACAATCAAGAGTTTGGCATAAGGAAGAGGTATTTTGTTTATGGATTTGTTGAGTTATGTAATGATTATGTAATTTATTTTCATGATGTAAACAAATTTAATTTCTGCCAAATATTATATGCTTATATGAAGATTAACGAATTATTTACGCATTGAAAGAAATTCTATGTTTAATTGTATGAAATTTTTAGGCTTACTTAAATTCAGGTCCCTACATAACTCCTGGGTCCAATCCCTTAAAAGTTGTTTTTTTCATCGATTTTGAGAACTAGGGTTTTGCTTAGTTTCAAGCAATGCAACATTTGTGTTTCTTTTGTGTAGTAAAAGTCGGGAGGAGTAGTGGGTCATGGACCATGATGAGAACCCTTTGGAATTCATCATTTTCTTCACTTTGCTTTTTCTTTAGAAATAAGAAGAAGTCATTTGTGTATGTGTTGATAGTGTTGATATTGCACCAAGTCTGCACTTCCTACCAAATGTCATTGGTCGTCAAGATATAATGCAATGGGTTTATCTCACAGGGTCTCAACTTTGAGAACATGTGACATAGCACATGTTTGGTGACATGACATAGTACCAAATTATTTGGATCACATAATTATTTTTCTCATCATAGGTGTTGTGCCACAAGGGTACTTGACAACATATAAGAAACAATTGGTTTTTTGTGTGACCAACTGTTAGATAAATAGGTCATTTGTACAAGCTCATGGTATATGACATCCTTTGATGTTGCATCATGGATCATAAATTACCTAGAATTTTATGGGAGAGCCATCATGACATACTTAGAATATGCTCAATCTTGCGACATCTATCAAGGAACTAGGAAACTATATTGTAGGGATGAAATGTTGTTACACCTGGTAGTTGTGCTACAACCATTAGAAAAATGGGTAGTAACATTAACAACCCTAGGTTCTCAATTTAGATAAAAATGGTAACATAGATGGACGATGAAGAAATCTCAATAAGATTCTTAGTATCTCCTGTTGGAAATAACAATCTAAGGAACTTACACTCTCCAAACTAGGTCTAATGTGTACATATAAACAACATGTTCACTATTTCGTATGGTGGGTCAAACCTATCTTCAATTTACCTATCATATGTGCTAGTAAATTGCATGATTAGGTGTCGGTTCATGGGCCAGGATATGTGCACTTCATTTGGGGGAATAAGATAGAATTGACTCAAGTGTGAGTCAACAATTGTGGAACAAGCTTGTTGGTCCCTTCATTTTGATGGAGTACATGTTGGTACATTGATCCAGGGGATCAAATTTTGCTCAAAAATTCAAAGTGCTCGGAATTGCTTCAAATCAAACGGAAGCATAGGACTCGTTGTTATGAACCCAACGCAACTCGTTTTGGTTCAAACGGACATCGGGAGCGAGAGATATCATGTTCTATTCAAAACGACAAATAGGCAAAAAAAGGGATGCTGACTATACAGTCCGTATAGTTCGTATAAATGTTGACGTGGCGAGCCGTACGACACGTGGCAGGGGCCGTACGACACGTGGTAGGAAGTTGTGTGGATAGTTGGCATATGTAGTGTCTTGTTTGTAGCGAATGGGATATCGACACATGGCCCAATCAATGGTCACCACGTGTCACCTATATATTGGTTTAAAAATTATGTTGTTGGTCGGAGTCGACCTCGTGACCTCCGGGTAGGGTAAAGCCTTGGGAAGGGTCGCCCAATCAGCATGCCCACATGTGTTACTTAACATATGTATTCCTTTGATTGTATTTGAGTTTGAAAACATGTGAATTGGGGCACAAACTAGGTCGGGACTAAGCCCTGACCCACAATTATATATGTATTGCATATGACCATTGTAATGTGCACGGTTATATATATATATATGTGACCATTGTGGTATGCACACAGTTATATGTTTGACATGTGACCATTGTGGGTGCACGCGTTTTAATCCCCGCGGTTATACATATGGTTTAAACCTTAACCATGTTTGTATTGCGCGCGGTCATGTGGTGGCCATGTGCCCACGGGCCTTGGTGGTTAAGGGCCAACGTGTAACCGTTCGATAGTTTGTACCAGTTGTGTGGTTGCACTTGGTACTGGGTTTTAATGCATAAAAGCGCATGGGGGCCAGGTTGAGCCAATAGGGGTGCATTTTGGCGATCCAGAGACAACAAATTTGAAGTGGGACTTCTAGGAAGCCTATCTTCTTCAATTTTTGGCCAAATGAGGTGCCAACAAAGCCTAGCTAGGGGTTTTTGGATGTTGTGAAGCCATTGGAGCTGTCTATTTGGAATTTTGAGCATTTTAAAGAAAATTTTTGAGCACTTTGAGCAAATAATACAAGAGATCCATTAAAAGTTGGACCAGGAGATGTAGCCCAAGAGAGGGGTGAACTCCTTTATCATTTGTTGTGTTATGTGTTTTCTGTTCACTGTTTATTGCTGTTGTTTATATGCATCTTGAATGAGTAATTTATATAAAAGTTGTGTTGCAAACTTGATCCATTTTCATTTTAACACATGAATTGAAATCTTGCAAATAATTTCAAGAATACAAGTCTTCTTCATTTTTAGATCAAGTTGGTATCAGAGCATAGGTTTTTGAAGACTTCATTATTTGCAAGTGTTTTGTTTTTTGATGCTCACAAGGTTGAAACTCACAAGAGGATAAGGTCAACTTGTAGAGCCAAGTTCACATCCTTCAAGGAGGAAGCTTATATCATCACCACAAGTTTCAAGGAGGCATTCACCAAGTATGGCTCATGAAGAGAGTCATGAACATATTCCTACAGAAGATGAAGATCTCAGAAAGGCTGTCATAGAAATGAGAGAAATGATGAAACTCTTGATGGAAAGGAATACATGATTGCAAGGTGAAGGCTCCAACCCTTCAAAGCACAAGGTAGACAGTGGTGATAAAACTCCAAATGGAAATGGAGGGAATGGTGCTTCTCCACCACCCTCACCTCCATCTTCTTCTTCTTCTACCAATTCAAGACCTCTTCCGAATTCTCCAAAAGGACATGGTAAAACTCCTTCACAAATTCCTATGTTAAAGCTTGATATTAAATTCGAATTGCCAATGTACAATGGAGAAGTAAATGCTGAGAAATTAGATAATTGGATTCCTCAGATTGAGGTGTATTGTAGAATACAAAAAATTCAAGATGATGAAACTAAGATTCAGCTTGCTTCTTTAAGATTGGATAGTGCAACACTCATTTGGTGGAAAGCCAAGACTCAAGAGGTGATCCGGATTTTATGAGCAGAACGAAATGAATACAGATTATTAATAGGTGCTTAACACAAAAATAACAGAGATACAGTAAAACTGGTTTTCTATTAAATAATGAAATAAGCTGAAACTGTAAAAATGCAGCGGAAACAA
>ML777514.1:1224453-1249196 GCA_009831015.1 Picea engelmannii
CAAAATGTGTATTTTGATGCCTTGTAAGAAGCAGGTTACAGCTGAGCAAATGACACAAATGTTCTTTCAAAATGTTTGGGTGCATTTTGGATTGCCTAAATCCATTATTTCTGATCGGGATTCTCGATTTGTTGGAAGTTTTTAGTCGATTTTATGGGCACTCATGGACACCAAACTAAAAAAGAGCACAGCTTTTCATCCGCAAACCGATGGTCAGACAGAAGTGGTAAATAGAATAGTGGTGCATCTTCTTCGTGGTTATTGCAGCAAGCATCCTAAACTTTGGGATGAGCATTTACACTACATTCAACATGCTTACAATCAAGCTAAGCACTCTTCAACTCAAACATCGCCATTTGAACCATGTTTTGGCTATTTGCCGAAATCTCCTTTAGATTTTATCTTTGGGAAGGATATTGCTATTGATGGACAGTATGACATTGATAGGGCAGAAAAGTTCATTGAACAAATTCAGTCAATACATCAAATGGTATAAGAGCAGTTGGAAAAGAGTCAAGCCAAGTACAAGACGAGATATGAAAAGCATCGAGTTGATCACAATTTCCAAGTTGGTGATGCAGTTTGTCTTTACATTAGTAAGGAAAGGCTTAAAGGAGAAGGTAAAAAATTGAAACCAAATCGATATGGCCCTTTCAAGATTATCGACAAGATTGGTAATAATGCCTTCCGTTTAGATTTGCCTCCTTATATGCAAATGTATGCAATTGTTAATGTTGATAATTTGAAATTGTATGAGCCTCCTTTGATTGATGAACAAGGAGAGCATGTTCAGATTCCTTCTATAGATGATTTTTCCCCAGAATATCTTACAGAACTACATGAAGACACAATCCCTGACAGGAGAATGCGAACTTCAAAATGAGGAAATGTGGAGTATCTTCGAGTTGGTCTTAAAGGTACAAATCCAAGCAAAACCAAGTGGATTGAGATTGGAAAGGTGAGGGAACTATACCCTCATCTTCAAATAGACTGAAAATAGTCTTTTGGAGATCCAAAAGCTTTCCAATGGGGAGGTGTGATCCAGGGGATCAAATTTTTCTCAAAACTTCAAAGTGCTCGGAATTGCTTCAAATCAAACGAAAGTGTAGGCCTCGTCGTTACAAACCAAATGCAACTTCTTTGGGTTCAAATAGACATCAGGAGTGAGAGATATCGAGTTCTGTTCAAAACGACAAACAGGCAAAAAAAAGGGATGTTGACTGTACAGTCCATACAGTGCATACAGATGCTGACGTGGCAGGTCGTACGACACGTGGCAGGGATCGTACGACACGTGGCAGGAAGTTGTGTGGACAGTTGGCATATGACGTGGCTTGTTTGCAATGAATGGGATAGCGACACGTGGCCCAATCAATGGTCGCCATGTGTCACCTATATATTGGTTTAAAAGTTATGTTGTTGGTCGGAGTCGACCCCGTGACCTCCGGGTAGGGTAAATCCTTGGGAAGGGCCACCCAAACGGTGCGCCCACATGTGTTACGTAACATACGTATGCGTTTGATTGTATTTGAGTTTGAAAACATGTGAATTAGGGTGCGAACCAGGCCGAGGCTAAGCCCCAGCCCACAGTTATATATGTATTGCATATGACCATTGTAATGTGCACGGTTATATATATATATATGTGTGTGTGTGTGTGTGTGTGTGTGTGTGTGTGACCATTGTGGTATGCGCACGGTTATATGTTTGACATGTGACCATTGTGGGTGTGCGCATTTTAACCCCTGCGATTATACATATGGTTTAAACCTTAACCCTGTTTGTATTGAGTGTGTTCATGTGGTGGCCATGTGCCCATGGGCCTTGGTGGTTAAGGGCCAGTGCATAACCATTCGACAGTTTGTACCAGTTGTGTGGTTGCGCCCGGTGCTGGGTTTTAACGCATAAAAGCGCGTGGGGGTTAGGTTGAGCCAACAGGGGTGCATTTTGCCGATCCAGAGACAACAAATTTGAAGGGGGACTTCCAGGAAGCCCATCTTCTTCAATTTTTGGCCAAACGAGGTGCTGAAAAAGCCCAGCTAGGGGTTTTTGGACATTCTGAAGCCATTGGAGATGTCTATTTGGCATTTTGAGCATTGTAAAGAAAATTTTTGAGCACTTTGAGAAAATAATACAAGAGATCCATTGGAAGCTGGACCAGGAGATGTAGCCCAAGAGAGGGGTGAACTCCTTTATCATTTGTTGTGTTATGTGTTTTCTATTCACTATTTATTGTTGTTGTTTATATGCATCTTGAATGAGTAATTTATATAAAAGTTGTGTTGCAAAGTTGATCCATTTGCATTTTAACACATGAATTGAAATCTTGCAAATAATTTCAAGAATACAAGTCTTCTTCATTTTTAGATCATACATACTCAACATACAAAGAAATTTGAGTAGCATCACACATAATAAAGATCGTAAATTCAATAAAGAGTATCATAGATGGTCATAGCCATGAAACATGATTTTATTCATAAATTTAGGTGGCTAAAGAAGTAAAGTGGTGTAAGGTGGATAAATAGACTTGTGGGAGCATATGAAAGTTCGTTATGATGCTCAGTTTGGATTTTAAGCCCCCGAACCAAATTGGCCACATGCTCCTGAATGACTTGAGGAGGTGAGTTTAAATTCACGATAAAAATCAAACCAGGACTCGGATGCACAAATCGTCAGTTTCATTGGATTCAAAGCACCGAGTTTTAGCTAGTGGGGCCCCTACGCTATCATTTTGTCCACCAAAAAAACCATTTGTTGGAGTATCTCTGGAATTAGGGTTTTGGTCAATGAGGCATAGTGTAATTTTTGAAGATAAGGTCGATTTTCAAGAACACTCTGTCGAGCATTTTTTTCTAGTGTAGTCGCATGGGCCTTGGCCAAATAGACTTGCGAGAGCTTACAAAACTCCATTATGCTGCTCGGTTTGGATTTTATGCCCTCGGATGAAATTGGCCACATGTCCTTGAATGGCTTGAGGAGGTGAGTTGCAACTATCGCTACAAATCAAACTAGGACTCAGATGCACGAACCGTCAGTTGCATTGGATCTGGAGCACCAGGTTTCAAGTATTAGGGCTCCTACGCTATCATTCTATCGACCGAAAAACCATTTGTTGGAGTATCTCCAACATTAGGGTTTTGGTCAGTGAGGCGTAGTACAATTTCTAAAGAGGACATCGATTTTCAAGAACATTGTGTCGGGTATTTTTGGCTAGTGTATTCGCATGGGTCTTGGACAAACAGACTTGTGGGAGCTTACAAAACTTTGTTATTCTGCTCGGTATGGATTTTATGTCCCTGGACCAAATTGGACACATGTCCTTGAATGAATTGAGAAGGCGAGTGGAAACTATCGATAAAAAAGGCATGAACTTAGGTAGCTAAAGAAGTAGAGTGGTGTAAGGTGGCTAAGTAGACTTGCGGGAGCGTACGGAAGTCTGTTATGATGCTCGGTTTGGATTCTATGCCCTCGAGCCAAATTGGCCACATGTCCTTAAATGGATTGAGGAGGTGAGTTGCAACTCGCGATAAAAATCAAACTGGGACTTGGATGCAGGAATCGTCAGTTGCATTGGATTCGGAGCACCCGGTTTTAGCAAGTAGCCCCCCTACATTATCATTACGTTGAATGAAAAACCATGTGTTGGAGTATCTCCGACACTAGGGTTTGGACAGTGAGGCATAGTGTAATTTTTGAAGATGAGGTTGATTTTCAAGAACACTATGTCTAGATTTTTTGGCTAGAGCAGTTGCATGGGACTTGTACAAATAGACTTGTGGGAGCTTATAGAACTATGTTATGCTACTCAGTTTGAATTTTATGCCCCCAGACCAAATTAGCCACATGTCCTTGAATGGCTTGAGGAGGCGAGTTGCAACTGTCAATAAAACTCAAACTGAGACTCGGATGCATGAAAAGTCAGTTGCATTAGATCTAGAGCACATGGTTTTAACTATTGGGGCTCCTACGCTATCATTACGTCGACCGAAAAATAATTTGTTGGAGTATCTCCAACACTAGGGTTTTGGTGAATGAGGCATAGTGCAATTTCTGAAGAGGAGGTCAATTTTCAAGAACACTATGTTGGGTCTCTTTGGATATTGAGTCACATGGGCCTTGTTCAAACAAACTTGCAAGAGCTTACGGAAGTCCGTTATGATGCTCGGTTTGGATTTTATGCCCCTGAACCAAATTGGCCACATGTCCCTGAATGGCTTGAGGAGGCCAGTTGCAACTCGTGATAAAAATTAAACCGAGACTCAAATGCACAAACCATTAGTTGCATTGGATCTGGAGCACTGAGTTTCCACTAGTGGGGCCCCTATGCTATCATTCTATTGACCGAAAAACCATTTGTTGGAGTATCTATGGCACTAGGGTTTTGGTCAATGAGGCATAATGCAATTTCTGAAGATGAGGTCAATTTTCAAGAACACTCTATCGGGTGTCTTTTGCTAGTGTAGTCGCATGGGCTTTGGCCAAAAAATCTTGCAGGAGCTTACGAAACTCCATTATGTTTCTCGGTTTGGATTTTATGCCCCCGGACCAAATTGGCCACATGTCCTTGAATGGCTTGAGGAGGCGAGTTGCAACTATCGATAAAACTCAAAACGGGACTCAAATGCACCGAAAAACCTATTGGGGCTCCTACGCTATCATTCTGTCGATCGAAAAAACATTTGTTGGAGTATCTCCAACACTAGGGTTTTGGTCAATGAGGCATAGTGCAATTTCTGAAGAGGAGGTTGATTTTCAAGAACACTGTGTTAGGTATTTTTGGCTAGTGTATTTGCATGGGACTTGTCCAAACAGTCTTGCGAGAGCTTGCAAAACTACATTATGTTGCTCGATTTGGATTTTATGCCCCTGCACCAAATTGGTCACATGTCCTTGAATGGATTGAGGAGGTGAATGGGAAATATCGATAAAAATGGCATGAATTTAAGTGGCTAAAGAAGTAGAGTGGTTTAAGGTTGCTAAACAGACTTGCGGGAGCTTACGGAAGTCTGCTATGGTACGGTATTGGTATGGTATTGGTATTTTTATTGGTATGCAATGGTATGGTATTGGTATTGGCATTAATATTGGTATCGTATGGTATGGTAATGTATTAGTATGGTATGGTATGGTATTGGTATTGGTATGGTATTGGTATGCAATGTTATTGGTATTGGTATGCAATGGTATTGCCCATATTGGTATGCAAAGGTATTGGTATTGGTATGGTATGGTATGGTATTGGTATTGGTATTGGTATTGGTATTGGTATGCAATGGTATTGGTCGTATTGGTATTGGTTTTGGCAAGGCATATTGGTATTGGTTTTGGTATGGTATTGGTATTGGTATGCGAATCATTGCCAATGTATACCATTGTCATGCAATGGTATGCAATGGTATTATTATGGTATTGGTATTGGTAATGGCAAGGCATAAGGGTATTGGCAATGCATATTGCTATTGGTTTTGGTTTTGGTATTGGTATTGGTATAGTATTTGTATGGTATTGGTATGGAACGATATTGGTATTGGTATGGTATGGTATTGGTATTGGTATGGAATGATATGGTATTGGTATGGTATAGTATTCATATGGTTTTGGTATTGGTATGGTATGGCATGGTATTGGTATGGTATGGTATGGTATTGATATTGGTAATGGTATGCAATGGTATTGGTTTTGGTATGCAATGGTATTGGCTGTATTGGTATGCAATGGTATTGGTATTGGTATTGACAAGTCATAATGTATTGGCAATGCATATTGGTATTTGTTTTGGTATTGGTATTGGTGTTAGTAATGCATATTGGTATTGATATTAGTATGCAATGGTACGATATTGGTATGGTATTGGTATTGTTATTGGTATGCAATGGTATGGTATTGGTATTGGTATTGGTATGTTATTGGTATGGTATGGTATGGTATGGCATTGTTATGGTATTGGTATGCAATGGTATTGGTATTGGTATTGGTCGTATTGGTATTGGCAAGGCATATTGGTATTGGTTTTGGTATGGTATTGGTATGCATATCATTTCCAATGCATACCATTGCCATGCAATGGTATGCAATGGTGTTGTTTTGGTATTGGTACTGGTATTGGCAAAGCATAAGGGTATTGGCAATGCATATTGGTATTGGTATTGGCATTGGTATTGGTATAGTATTCGTATGGTATTGGTATGGTATTGGTATGAAATGGTATTGGTATGGTATAGTATTTGTATGGTTTTGGTATTGGTATGGCATGGTATGCTATTGGTATTGTATTGGTATTGGTATTGGTATGGTATGGTATGGTATTGGTATTGGTATTGGTATGCAATGGTATTGGCTGTATTGGTATGTAATGATATTGGTATTAGTATTGGCAAGGCATAAGGGTATTGGTAATGCATATTCGTATTGGTATTGGTATTGGTAATGCATATTGGTATTGGTATTGGCAATGCATATTGGTATTGGTATGGTATAGTATTTGTATGGTATTGGTATTGGTATGGTAATCGTATTGGTATCGGTATTGGTATGCATATCATTGCCATGCAATGGTATTGGTATTGGTATGAAATGCTATGGTATTGGTATGGTATTGTTATTGGTATGCAATGGTATGGTATTGGTATCATTATTGGTATGCAATGGTATGGTATTGGTATTGGTATTGGTATGTTATTGGTATGGTATGGTATGTTATTTGTATTGGTATTGGTATGGTATGGTATGGTATTGGTATGCAATGGTATTGGTATTGGTATTGGTATGCAATGGTATTGGCAAGGCATATTAGTATTGGTATCGGTATGGTATGGTCTTGGTATGCATATCATTGCCAATGCATACCATTGTCGTGCAATGGTATGCAATGGTATTGTTATAGTATTGGTATTGGTATTGGCAAGGCATAAGGGTATTGGCAATGCATATTGGTATTGGTATTGGTATTGGTATTGGTATGGAATGGTATTGGTGTTGGTATGGTGTTGGTATGGTATTGGCATTGGTATAGTATTGGCATGGAATGGTATTGGTATTGGTATGCTATAGTATTGGTATGGTATTGGTATTGGTATTAGTATTGGCAATGCATATTGGTATTGATTTTGGTATTGTATTGGCAAGGCATAAGGGTATTGGCAATGCATATTGGTATTTGTTTTGGGATGGTATTGGTATTGGTATGCATATCATTGCCAATGCATACCATTGCCGTGCAATGGTATGCAATGGTATTGGTATTGGTATTGGTATGGTAGTGGTATTGGTATTGGTATTGTTATTGGTATTTAATGGTATGTTATTGGTATGGTCTGGAATGGTATTCTATTAGTATGGTATTAATATGGTATGGTATGGTATTGGTATTGATATGGTATGGTATGGTATTGGTATGCAATGGTATTGGATGTATTGGTATGCAATGGTATTGGTATAGGTATTGGCAAGGCATCAAGGTATTGGCAATGCATATTGCTATTGGTTTTGGTATTGGTATTGGTATTGGTAATGCATATTGGTATTGGTATTGACAATGCATATTGGTATTGGTATAATATTGGTATTGGTATGCATATCATTGCCAATGCATACCATTTCCATGCAATGGTATGTAATGGTATTGGTATTGGTATGCAATGGTATGGTATTGGTATGGTATTGGTATTGTTATTGGTATGCAATGGTATGGTATTGGTATTGGTATTGGTATGTTATTGGTATGGTATGGTATGTTATTGGTATTGGTATCGGTATGGTATGGTATGGTATTGGTATTGGTATTGTTATGGTATTGGTATTGGTATTGGTATGCAATGGTATTGGCCGTATTGGTATGAAATAGTATTGGTATTGGCAAGGCATATTGGTATTGGTTTTGGTATGGTATTGGTATGTTATTGGTATTGGTATGCATATCATTGCCAATGCATACCATTGCCGTGCAATGGTATCCAATAGTATTGGTATTGGTAATGGCAAGGCATAAGGGTATTGGCAATGCATATTTCTATTGGTTTTGGTATTGGTATTGGTATTGGGATAGTATTCATATGGTATTGGTATGGAACGATATTGCTATTGATATTTGTATGGTATTGGTATGGCATGGTATTTGTATGGAATGGTATGGTATTGGTATGGTATAGTATTCATATGGTTTTGGTATTGGTATGGTATGGTATGGTATTGGTATTGGTATTCAATGGTATTGGTTTTGGTATGCAATGGTATTGGTTGTATTGGTATGCAATGGTATTGGCAATGGTATTGGTATTGGCAAGGCATAATGGTATTGGCAATGCATATCGGTATTTTTTTTGGTATTGGTATTGGTATTGGTATGTAATGGTACGACATTGGTATGGTATTGGTATTGTTATTTGTATGCAATGGTATGACATTGGTATGGTATTGGTATTGTTATTGGAATGCAATGGTATGGTATTGGTATTTGTATGTTATTGGTATGGTATGCTATGGTATTGGTGTTGGTATTGGTATGGTATGGTATGGTATTGGTATGCCATGGTATTTGTATTGGTATTGGTATGCAATTGTATTGGCCATATTGGTATTGGAAAGAAATATTGGTATTGGTTTTGGTATGGTATTGGTATGCATATCATTTCCAATGCATACCATTGCCGTGCAATGGTATGCAATGGTATTGTTATAGTATTGGTATTGGCAATGCATATTGGTATTGGTTTTGGTATTGGTATTGGTATAGTACTTGTATGGTATTGGTATGGAATGGTATTGGTATGGTATTGTATTGGTATTGGTATGGTATTGGTATGGAATGGTATTGGTATTGGTATAGTATTGGTATGGTATAGTATTTGTATGGTTTTGGTATTGGTATGGCATGGTATGGCATTAGTATTGTATTGGTATTGGTATGGTATGGTATGGTATTGGTATTGGTATCGATATGCAATGGTATTGGTATTGGTATGCAATGGTATTGTTATAGTATTGGTATTGGTATTGGCAAGGCATAAGGGTATTGGCAATGCATATTGGTATTGGTTTTTGTATTGGTATTGGTATTTTTATAGTATTGGTATGGTATTGGTATCGGTATAGTATTTGTATGGTTTTGGTATTGGTATGGTATGGTATGGTATTGGTATTGTACTAGTATGGTATTGGTACTGGCATGCAATGGTATTGGCCGTATTGGTATGCAAAGGTATTGGCAATGGTATTGGTATTGGTATTGGAAATGCATATTGGTATTGGTACGCAATGGTATGGGTATTGGTATTGGTATGCAATGGTATTGGCCATATTGGTATGCAATGGCATTGGTATTGATATTGGCAAGGCATATTGGTATTGGTTTTGGTATGGTATTGGTATGGTATTGGTATTGGTATGGTATTGGTATGCATATCATTTCCAATGCATACCATTGTCGTGTAATGGTATGCAATGGTATTGTTATGGTATTGGCAAGGCATAAGGGTATTGACAATGCATATTGGTATTGGTTTTCGTATTGGTATTGGTATGGTATTGGTATGGAATGGTATTGATATCGTATTGGTATGGTATGGTATTGGTATTGGTATGGAATGGTAATGGCATGGTATAGCATTTGTGTGGTTTTGGTATTGTTATGGCATGGTATGGTATTGGTATTGTATTGGTATTGGTAATGGTATGGTATGGTATGCAATGGTATTGGTATTGGTATGCAATGGTATTGGTTGTATTGGTATGCAATGATATTGGTATTAGTATTGGCAAGGCATAAGGGTATTGGCAATGCATATTCATATTGGTTTTGGTATTGGCATTGGTATTGGTAATGCATATTGGTATTGGTATTGGCAATGCATATTGGTATTGGTATGGTATTGGTATGGTATAGTATTTGTATGGTATTGGTATTGGTATGGTATTCGTATTGTTATCGATATTGGTATGCATATGACTGCCATGCAATGGTATTGGTATTGGTATGCAATGGTATGGTATTGGTATGGTATTGTTATTGTTATTGGTATGCAATGGTATGGTATTGGTATGTTATTGGTATGGTATGGTATGTTATTGGTATTGGTATTGGTATGGTATGGTATGGTATTGGTATTGGTATGCAATGGTATTGGCCATATTGGTATGCAATGGTATTGGCAATGGTATTGTTATTGGTATTGGCAAGGCATATTGGTATTGGTTTTTGTATGGTATCGGTATGGTATTGGTATTGGTATTGGTATGCATTATGCATATTATTGCCAAGGCATACCATTGTCATGCAATGGTATGCAATGGTATTGTTATAGTATTGGTATTAGTATTGGCAAGGCATAAGGGTATTGGCAATGCATATTGGTATTGGTTTTTGTATTGGTATTGGTATTGGTATTGGTATTGGTATAGAATTGGTATGGTATTGGTATGGAATGGTATTCGTATTCGTATTGGTATGGTATTGGTGTGGTATGGTATTGGTATGGAATAGTATTGGTATTGGTATGGTATAGTATTCCTATGGTTTTGGTATGGTATTGGCAAGGCATAAGGGTATTGGTAATGCATATTGGTATTTGTTTTGGTATGGTATTGGTATTGGTATGCATATCATTGCCGTGCAATGGTATGCAATGGTATTGTTATTGGTACTCAATGGTATGGTATTGGTTTTGTTATTGGTATTCAATGGTATGGTATTGGTATTGGTATGCTATTGGTATGGTCTGGGATGGTATTGTATTACTATGGTATTAATATGGTATGGTATGGTATTGGTATTGTATTGGTATTGGTATTGATATTGATATGGTATGGTATTGATATGGAATGGTATGGTATTGGTATTGGTATTGGTATGCAATGGTATTGGTATTGGTATGTTATTGGTATGGTATGGTATGGTATCATATTGGTATTGGTATTGGTATTGGTATGCAATGGTATTGGTATTGGTATTGGAATGCAATGGTATTAGCCGTATTGGTATGAAATGGTATTGGTATTGGTATTGGCAAGGCATATTGGTATTGGTTTTGGTATGGTATTGGTATTGGTATGGTATTGGTATGCATATCATTGCCAATGTATACCATTGTTGTGCAGTGGTATCCAATTGTATTGTTATGGTATTGGTATTGGTAATGGCAAGGCATAAGGGTATTGGCAATGCATATTGCTATTGGTTTTGGTTTTGGTATTGGTATTGGTATAGTGTTTGTATGGAATGGTATTGTTGTTGGTATTGGTATGGTATGGTATGGTATTGGTATTAGTATTGGTATGCAATGGTATTAGTTTTGGTATGCAATGGTATTGGTTGTATTGGTATGCAATGGTATTGGTATTGGTATTGGCAAGGCATAATGGTATTGGCAATGCATAGTGGTGTTGGGCACTTTAATCATCTAATTGAATGGAAAATCAAAGTGTTCAATATAAATTGTCAACCCAAGGAAGTTTATTATTTCAAGATAATTCTGCACAGTCTATGCTAGATTATGAAAGCATCTCTAATATAATTGCAGTAGGGAAGTTCTTTTTAACAGAAACAAACAAACAATATCACTAACATAGTTGTCTTGATATAGCTGGAGTGCTACAGAATTAAAATCTCAATTGCAATCTAAACTGATGAATATATAAAAAACCCTGAATTGCCTACCCTAATCTAACTTCCTAAATTACTTTTGTAGGAAGAAACTCTGTACTATTGCAGAAAGGAAATATACTTATTGCAAGAAGCTACTTCACACTTTTATTTGTCAAAAAAATATTTTAACCTAATGCAAAAAAAAAAAAAAAAAAGTTCTCCAGCCATGTTCAGCAACTGACTTTTAATTCTCATGAGACAAGTCTATGCGCATTTACCAAGAAGGAACTAAACTGTCACAACAATTATATTCAGAAATATCTAACAGTTAAACCATTTGCAATGAAAATGACTAAATCTAGAATTTGAAATAGAGGGGAATCAGTGAGGAAGGTGGGCCCTTTCCTTCTCACTGAATCCACTCAAAAAGATAGGTTATAGTCTGCTAAAGAAATTCAATCCACTTCTTCATTTAATTGCCAAAAAAATGTCAGTGTACAATAATCACTACTTTCTTCAGTTCAAGGAAAAAGACTAACAACCCTTTACATTAAAAAAGATCTGCTATTTAAAGTCAGAGTCATTCAGTGTTAAAAAACAAAACAGTCTTGAGAATCCCTGATTCTTAGGTTGTTCGTTAGATATCATTAATACAAAATCTTGAATTCTCTTTCATCAACATCGTGAGCCAGCATTCTAATCAGCAGGTGTTGCAGCAGTCATATCACAACAGGACTGGTGGCGTCTGTTGTAACAGATTCCGAGATTAACAAGATTATGTTGTAGCAGTTGTGTAACAACTTTCAGGATTGATGGGCATCCATTGCAGAAGTCATGTAACAGCTTCCAGGATTGGCGCATAGCTATAACAGCAACGAGTTTCTCGAAGTGGGATGTTATAACATTTTGATCATTAGTTAAATCATTTCATGGGTAAAATAAGTGAACGTTATCAATCAAACATGCTAAGTAAATGAAAATATAAAAGCAAGATGAATAGTTCATACCTTAGGAAAAAGGGTCTTGGTGCTCATTATAATAGCCATTTAGCTTAGGAATGAGAAGGTTGAATGGTCAAAAGGTGTAGTGAAAAAGGGACATTTCAGGGTCCTAACATACCCCCCAACTGAAGACATTGCATGTCGTCATGCAAAACACATTCAAACCTAACTTTGTAGCTGAAATAGATCAGTATCTCCTCCAGTGCAAAATTGTTAAGAGAAATTTCTAAGTGCCGGTAATGAAGAATGTTGTGTCAAAAAAGAAAATCTATTGTGTCAACAATCTGTTTGGGTTTCTTTATTCTTGAGAATAGGATCAGTTTGAGTTGCTCGAGTAACAACTCATGAAATAAACAGAGGTTCTTGTTTGCAAGCTTATGGTATACCAGGAGCTGATTTATGATGTTGATATCTCCTCTATTTTACTGATTTTTGTGTAGTAGGAAGTCCATGTTCAGTCTTGATTGATACATTTGCTGGTCCTGTAGCCATTGGAACTTTGACTACCTCATATCCTGCCTCATAGTAAATTTTTCCACACTCAAAACACATGAGTTCTTTTTCTCTTCCCATAACAGTGTTTGTTAGTGCTAGGATGTCCAAGGTTATACCTTCTAGATTCTTCTGTCGAGCAACTGCCACTTCCTGTTTCAGGGTCTATAACTCTGCTTTTAGGTTATTATTTTCTGTTATTAGTGCAGCAATCCTGGAATTTTCTGTATTCTTGATCTTTTGGTCTATTTGGGCAAATAATTGGGCAAGTGGCACATCCTTAGCATGTTGTGGAGCTGGTTCTTGTGTAACAGCTATGGCTGTCAGGACTGGTTCTTGTGGAGCAGTCTCGACATGGACAGTTGGTTCTAATATTACTGCCTCTGGTGGGACAATCTTTTGTGGAGCAGATGGTTCTTATGTAAGAGCTGTATCCGTCAGGACTGGTTCTCGTGGATCAGTCTCGACGTGGATAGTTGATTCTTATGGAACTGTCTCTGCATCATCCATAGGGAATAGTGGATGAAGAATAGGAATGGCCTGCTCCATATCTTGCCTTCCAATTGTAGCTTCGATAGACCTGGTGCACCTGGTTTTTCTCTTGGGTAAAGTAGAAATGAAAGTAGTGGTTTTCTTCTTCGTTGTTGGAGGAGGAACATGGTGTTCTTCCTTAAGCACACAAGGAGGATATTCTGGTATGCTGGGGTCTGCGATGATCTGGATATCATCAACGAACATAGGATGCGTAGAATCATCAGGCAACACCGATGATTCTGCTCTGAATTGAATACATTCATTTTAAAAGGAGAAGATAGTTTCCTACAGTTCTAGGCATAAAGTAAAACCTGGTATTCATACCCCTGTAGAATTCTCTGTTGCAATGGCCAGAGGGTTCTGATTTGATGTTGATCCAATTTGATCAATGGATCTCTAAGGTTTTCCTTTGAATGAATGTTTCCTTTTCTGCGAAGATTCATAGGTAATGATAGTAGGTGCTTGATCGGTTGTAGTAGTAATAGGAGAATCCTATGTGATTGCAGCAGCAATAGGAGGGGTCTATGTGATAGTCGGTGCCATAGTAGAGGGCGTAAGTGGTCTTGATGTTATAGTGGACCGTGTTATCCTTGTTCAATTTTTAGGTGATGCAAAGGTAAGAGCAGGGGTTTTCTTGTTAGAGGCAGGGGGTAGGATTTCAATAATCAGTGTATCAACCAAGTGTTGTGATTGTGGTTGAGCGGTTGGTCTTCATCTATTTTTTTGTCCACGACTATAGGCTATTGTAATGCAAAGTCGTCGAGGCTTGTCTGTCTGGTGCCAGGATGGTTTCGGGTTATATGGTTTCTTTTCTGAGTCGTCTTACGAACAACGATAGTAGGGGTTTGGACTGCTATTGCAGCCGAGGGTAAAGGCTCTGGAAGAGGTCCATGGGTTGCATTATCAAGGACTGGTACAATTATTTTTGGATTTATAGACTGTGGCTGGTCTGTTGCAGCAGGTAATGGGTTATTGAAAATTCCCATACCTCTGCAAATTAATAGGCTGATGAGTCTGTGATTAGAAATGCAGTTCTTGGGGCTCTTGGATTTTTTTACAAAACGAGCCATGTTATGCCATGAATGTAGGAGAAAATAAGGAATGTTTATCAATTTTTGATGTCGCAGATGTGATAATAAGACGAAATCAGAAAAATAAACAACTTGGTATCGGGCTTCGCAGGTAATGTACCTTTTTAAAAATTTTGTGACTTTCCCCCATGGCTCTGATAAGGAATTGATGTCTACACCTCTACCCTTGGTCTGAAATTGCTCATTGTTGACGAGGAACCCCTTTTGTGCATCCAAAAGATGTGTTTTTTTGTTAAACCATCGGTCTCCTATTCTTGGCAACCCTGTTACAGCAACAATGCTTGCTTCTGTCACTAGAATCCTTACACCATTCACCATTGAATGCCCTTCAGTAAGATTTTGACTAAAATCCAATACCTCGTCCTCACTAAACTCTTTCAACTTCTTAAAATAAGATATCTAGTCGGACTGAAGAAATATTTGGTAGGCCTCTGGGTGTAGCAACAAATTGTCCAGAGTTGCAGGTTCATATCTCATAGCTGATCCTCCCATGATGTTTCTTGAGAGTCACAGGCACGTAGGAGGAGAAACTATTACCTAAATCAGAGACGCAATAATCTCGAAAGTGGTTTGCAGAGAGAATATAGTGTTTTAGTTAAAAGAAGTGTGGGTGGAAAGGTGGTGGATGTGCGTATAAAATTCGGAATGAACGACTAAATTTACGTTTCCCCCCAACTAATCGGATTGGCTCCAGGTGTAATCGGTTAGTAAATAGGAAATCATGCTTTTATATCTTCATTACTTTAACACGTAGGATTATTCACGTACCTCAAATCCTACCACACATAAAGACCTGTCAGAGTAACCGCACAATCCAACCACCATTGGAATGGCACGTAATAGCTGGCATGATGAAGGATCGTGAGAGAAATGACAGATTTTGCAGAGACGTAGTCCTTACTGTAGTGAGCCAACTGGATATCGCCGAATGTGAAGTCACATCATAATGAAGCAACACTTTCAGATAGAAAGCATCAGTATTGTCTAATCAGTGGTGTTGTTGCATGAAAGATTGGAGGACTGGAGCCACAGTATCGACAAAAAGAAAGAGTGAAGTGGCAAGAAAGAACAACAGTAATTAGTGTATCAGTAGGTTCTTTTTCAAAATTGTCAGAGGTAGTTGTAACAGCATTGAGATCAGTCGATTTATCGGAAAAAGGTGGAACAACATTGAAATCGGTCAATTCATCAGAAAAAGGTGTAGCAGGATTGAAATCGGCCAATTCATCGGAAAAGGTGTAGCAGCATTGAAATCGACCAATTCATCGGAAAAAGGTGTAGCAACATTGAAATCGGCCAAATGCTACCTTACTTTGATTCTAGGAAGTTTTTCAACTTCCATGAACTCATCGTTTCCTTCTGTTCATCAATCTACCTGCACACACATAGCTACCTGATACCTTTCAAGGCTTTATTAGCATACTAAAGAAAATAGAAAAAATTCAACTAAAAATAGAGAAATGCAAATCTTGCTGAGATTATTTATATACAATGTTCTGAGCAAAAGAAGTCCTAAAGTTCAGAAGGGGAAGGAGCAAGCTCCTTTCTATTTAAGATTTGATAATTTGTATCAGTTGTACAACTAGTTTTGAATTCTATCTTGGATAGTGGACGTTGATACAGACGCAGACGATGACCATTTGCATGTAAGTGTGCATTGGATCCATCAATAGTAATCAACTAGACTGTCCCATTGGGAAAGATGGTATCTACCTCGTAATGCCCTAGCCATTGTGTTCGCAACTTTCCTTGAAATTCCTTAAAGCATGAATCATACAACAGAGCCCAATCTCCTTTCTGGAATAATTTCTTCTTAATGACTCGGTCATGCCATTTTGTTCTTTGTTGTTGAATCACTGTGGTTTGATGGATGGCGTCCAAACACTTTTCATCAAGATCATTGAGCTGCCGCGGTCTGGCTTTCTGTGCCATAGTCAAGTCGAGGTTGACTGATGATGTAGTTCTTAAGGTTTTGATTTTGAATTCAATGGGAAAAACATGGCTTTTTCCATATACCAGCTCGTAAGGAGAAAAACCAGTTGTGCTCCTCCAAGTAGTTCAGTAAGCCCATAGAGCTTCATGCAATCTGTCAGACCAATCCTTACGATTTTCTCTCACTGTTTTAGTAAGAATGGCTTCAATGAATTTGTTGGTGCTTTCCACTTGGCCATTTCCTTGTGGATGGTATGGAGAAGCTATTCTATGTAAAACATGATATTTACTGAGTAGAGCTTCAAATTTATGTGATGTGAAAGAGGGTCCTCCATCAGTGACCAATTCTCTAGGAACACCAAACCTAACAAATATATCTTCAAACAAGAATGCTAAGATAACCTCTTCTGATGCTCTAATAAGTGCTTTTTCCTCCACCCACTTGGTCATGTAATTTGTACAGACTAATATATAGACTTTCTGATTGGAAGGTGGGTGAATGGGTCCTACAAAATCTATGGCCCATCTCTCAAAAGGCTCTAACACTCACTGAGGCTGGAGCGGCATCTCATCTATGTGAGTTGGTTGACCCATGCGTTGGCAACTATCAGAAGTTTGGACATACTTCTTGGCATATTGAAATATGATGGGCCAATAATAGTCCATCCTTAAAATTTTATGCCCTGTCCTTTTATCAAAAAAATGACCCCCACAAGGGCCATCATGGCAAGTTTTCAGCAGATCATAAACCTCATCATCCCTCACACATCTCCTGATTTCTTGGTCCAGGCCTGTGTAGAAGAGGTATCCTCCTATCCAACTGTACCTAGCACTCTTTTGAATAATTTTCCTTCTTTCCCTAGGAGATAGATGTGGAGGTACCTTCCAGCAACCAGATAATTAGCAATGTCTGCATACCAAGGTGAGTGAGCAAATACTGCAAACAAATGTTCATTAGGAAAGGAATCATCTATAGGTGAATTATCATCATTTATATGTAATCTCGAGAGAAAATCAATAATCACATTTTCTTTTCCTGGTCTATCCACTATAGCGATGTCAAATTCTTGCAATAGTAACAACCATCTTGTCACTCGAGCATTAGTAATAGGTTTATTCATTAGATATTTTATAGCTGAATGATCAATATGAATAAAAGTTGGGTAACCAGTTACATAATGCCTGAATTTATTGATTGCATATACTACTGCCAAGAATTCTCTTTTAGTAACTGTGTAATTTAACTCAGCAAGAGCCATGTTCTTGCTGATATAGTAGATAGCGTAGGGTTCTTTGTCCTCTTGTTGCCCTAGTACTGCACCAATTGCAGTGTCTAAGGCATATGAAGAAATGTGAAAAGACAGAGCCCAATTGGGCCCTCTCAAGATGGGAGCTGTAGACAATCTATGTTTAATATCTACAAAGGACAATTCACAGTCGTCAGTCCAATGGAAGTTAACATCTTTTGTTAGTAAGAAAAAAAATGGAGAGGCAATTTTAGAGAAATTTTTAATGAATCTCCTGTAATACCTGGCATGCCCTAAAAAAATTCTTACCTCTTTCTGAGTTGATGGATTTTGAATGTCCAAAATTACCTGGATTTTGGCTGGATCTACCTGAATCCCTGCATAAGAGATGAAGTGTCCCAGCACTACCCCTTCGTGCATCATCATATGGCACTTTTCTGTACTTAAAGAAAGATGAGATTGTTTACATCTTTTGAGCACTTTTTCCAGATTAGACAAAGAGTCTTCGAAATTAGTCCCATAAGATGTAAAGTCATCCATGAATATTTCCATACAGTCATTCACCATATCAGAGAAAATACCAATCACAACTCTCTGGAAGGTGGCTGGTGCATTACACAAGCTAAATGGGAGAACTTTGTAGGAAAATGTACCCCAAAGGCTGGTAAAGGTGGTCTTATCTTGGTCCTGTGGGGCAATTTGTATCTGGTTATAGCCACTAAATCCATCTAGGAAAGAAAAATATTTTTTTCTGGCTAAGTTATCTAAAACCTAATCAATAAATGGCAGAGGGAAATGATCCTTCTGCGTTGCCTTATTCAGGGCTCTATAGTCCACACACACTCTCCACTTACCATTCTTTTTAGGCACAATAACCAACGGTGATACCCACTCCCTGTCTGATATAGGATAGATGAATCCGGCGTTGAGGAGTTTCTGAAGTTCCTCCTTAACAATTTCTTTAAGGTTTGGGTTCATACTCCTTTGCGATTGGAAAATGGGTTGGCATTCTTCTTTGATGTATATATGGTGGGTACATAGTTTAGAGGGGATGTCTTTCATATCCATGTAATCCCATGCAAATGCTTCTTTATGTTCAATCAATAAATTCATCAGTCGACTAGTTTCAGCGTTGGAGAGATCGGGATTGATGTTCAAGGCTTTTCCAAGTTTGATTTCCACAGCTACGCTCTTAGAACTGATTTTAGGAAATAATTCAGTTGTTGTTGTTTCATCATCTATTGTTATAGCATTTGTTGTTACGGGGACTGTTGTTACAGCTGAATCACTCTGATTGTCAGCAATTTCTGAGAACATTTTCGAGTTCATTTATTCTTGGGCCATAGGGTCAAAGACTCTGATCAATTGGTGGTGCGTGTGTTGTGTAACAACAGAGGGGTCACAAATAAAATAGTTGATTAACTCATCCTATGTCTTGTCCTTGAAACTCAGGGCATTTCCTATAGTTAGAACAGGTAGAGCACTTTCAGCCTCAGTGTCCGTCCATAGAGAGTTTTCAGGTTTTGTAATGGGTGTAGAATGAGGATACAGGGTAAGTTTTTTTGTGTCGTATCCATATGATATGGTCATAGAACCAGATCGGCAACCTATGAAGGCGTCAGCTGTGGCTAACCATGGTTGTCTCAGAATTAAAGGATGGCCTCCCAGACTAGATTTGGGCTGCAACATGACAAAATCAACAGGATACTCCCATCAGTCTACTGAAATAACTAAATCATCGATTAGTCTTAGTCTGATGGTAGAGCGATCAGCTAATTCTAGAACAGTAGGAGTAGGTTGGATTTTTGTTCTGAGTTGCAGAAACTGCGTAGTTTCTATTGGAATGATGTTAATTGCTGCCCCTAAATCAACTAGTACATGCTGAATAGATGTCTTTTCAATTTTAAATGTGATGGTAGGGTTTCCTGGGTTGCCATATTTAATAGGTGGAGTTTTTCCTAGCATTAGCTTAGACAAATCCCCCACTACATGCACTGTGAGGGGATCTTTGGGTTTTCGTCTAGGTTTTCTGATACAAATATCCCTCACAGTCTTGGCATAAATAGGGACATCCCTTATTGCTTGCAGTAGTGGAATATTAACGTGGAGATTTTGCAATTCTCCAAGGAGATTGAAAGATGGTAATTCCACAGGCTTGGTAATTTTCATTCTTTCAGGGAATGGTGGGTCTGCTGATTCTAGAATGGGTTGGTCAATTTCTTCTGTATCAACAAATGGTCTCTCCCCTGATTCCTTATCTGATTATGAAGATGGAGCATCTTCAACTATTGGCGCAACTATTCTCCCTGATCTTAAGTTTATTTCATCACAAGGCATAGGAGTAATAGATAAGGCTAGCATATTATGTATGTCTATGTTCTGAACGGCCTTATTATTTGGGTTTGGGTTAGGTTGCACAGGCATCTAAGGTCGTAAGGTAGGATTGTTTGGTGAGTTATTGGGAGGCAAATGCAGTTGTTGCTGCTAGTATGGGGGTTGGAACTATTGTTGAAAGAAGTTTGGTTGGTGTTGGCTTTGATAATTGAGTTGTTTTTGAGGACCTCTCTCGTATGGGTTCCATTGCCCATAGTGATTCGGTTGTTGGGGAATAGGTAACCATGCATTGGGATCCTGATAAGAGGGTGGCATTTGATTTGGAGGGGGGGCATTCGACTGGCCATATGGTAGCTGATTGTTCCAATAATTAAATGTTGGAGGAGAGAATTGAGAATTCATACCTTGACCTCTTGGTTGCCATTGTCTCCTTTGTGTGATTAGATAGACAACCTTTGCTTCCTCATTCGTTGCCTTCATTGATGCTTTTACCCCTGATAGAGAAGGACATTGGTCAGTGGCATGGTCTAATTCACAAATAAGGCATACCTGGACACTGTTCAGTGGGCACTCCCTTGATGGATGTTTCTTCCTGCATTTTGGACAAAAAATGCATAATACTTGCTCTGGTTCTGCTTGTTTCTGTTTAACCTGCAAAGTATCCATTTGTGAGGCAAAAGAGGTAATCATCTCTATTTTGAAACTTTCTAACAAATTACCTATTTATTCTCTTGTTTCTCCTCCATTTGTTGATTTATGTACCCTTGAAAAAGTAGTATCCTTGGTAGCTGGCTCATTCCTTATAGATCCTTAATAATATCTTTTGCAGAGGTCTACAATGTCCTCATAGGATTCCTTAGATATATCTCCTTTACCAAGCATATTCAGCATATCTAAACAATCTTCTCTAACTCCTTTTAGAAAAATTGTTTTCCGAATGTCCTTACTCACATCCGGATGGCCAGACCGTTGTAGATTGTATTGGAGTCACTCCACAAAGTCTTCAAGGGTCTCTTCCTCCTTTTGTGACATTTTGAATAGCTCATCTCTTTGTTCCCTTGTTCGAAAGTAGTCTTGGTATTTGTGCAGGAAAAGCTACCTCATTTGTATCCATGTTAAAATGTTTTCCCCTCAAAGGCTCATGAACCATATTAACGCATTTCCTTTTAATGTGGTTGGAAACAGTTTAAGCTTCTGCGCAGTGGTAGTGTAGTCTTAGATTCTACACAAAATGTCAAATTCAAATAGAAACTCATCTGGATCTTCAATAGACAATCCATGAAAATTTGGGAGAGTCGAGAGAGTTATGTTTTTCATAGGAGCCATCCCCTCGTGTGGGAACATCAGAAATAGGAAAAACCAAGGTAGAGATAGTTTTTTCATTGTTTACCTGATCCTCGTTGTTCTGTGGATTCTCTTGGTGGAAATCTTCTTCATTATCCCCTTGATTCTCCATATGTTCTCTCTCCCTCCACTCAATATGAACAGTGTCTCACTCTTCCTTAGTGACTATCTGACCGTTGATCTGATAAACAACTTCTTATAGGTTTTATTGGTTCTAAGCTATACTTCCTTGATCCTCAATGTTCTCTAGTGTTGCTTGCTGATTTATTGGTGACAAATCTTCAGCTTCGCTTTCAGCTTCAGCTTCAGCCCTTGATGAGAATGATTTTTCAAGAGGGGGTGTTTCTGCTGACTGCGGATCACGTCCTCTTGGAGGATTGGGAGGGCGAAAAATGGATGCTGAAGAAGAATCTGCTCTGTCTATAATCTCATCAACAATGGTTTGTCTTCCTAGTATGTTAGGATTTATTCCTCCACGTCCTCTGGTGCCTGTAATGTTAGTATTTTGGGGGGTTTGTTCTCACGTTTGGTGATTCATGCAAACTATTCATTCCTAAAAAAAAAACTAGTGTGCTTACCAAAATCTACAATTATCTTCCCTGACAACGGCGCCAAAATGTTGGGCACTTTAATTGTCTACTTGAATGGAAAATCAAAGTGTTCAATATAAATTGTCAACACAGGGAAGTCTGTTATTTCAAGATAATTCTGCACAGACTATGCTAGATTATGAAAGCATCTCTAATCTAATTGCAGTAGGGAAGTTCTTTTTAACAAAAACAAACAAACAATATCACTAACACAGTTGTGTTGATACAACTATAGTGCTACAGAATTAAAATCTCAATTGCAATCTAAACTGATGAATATATAAAAAAAAACCTAAATTGCCTACCCTAATCTAACTTCCTAAATTACTTTTGCAGGAAGAAACTTTTTACTATTGCAGAAAGGAAATCTACTTATTGCAAGAAGCTACTTCACACTTTTATTTGTCAAAGCAAGATTTTAACCTAACACAGAAAAAAAAGAAAAAGCAGTTCTCCAGCCATGTTCAACAACTGACTTCTAATTCTCATGAGACAAGTCTATGCACATTTACCAAGAAGGAACTAAACTATAAAAACAATTATATTCAGAAATATCTAACAGTTAAACCATTTGCAATGAAAATGACTAAATCTATAATTTGAAATAGAGGGGAATCAGTGAGGAAGGTGGGCCCTTTCCTTCTCACTGAATCCACTCAAAAAGATAGGTTATAGTATGCTAAAGAAATTCAATCCACTTCTTCATTTAATTGCCAAAAATATGTCTGTGTACAATATTCGCTACTTTCTTCATTTCAAGGAAAAATACTAACAACCCTTTACATTACAAAATCTCTGCTATTTAAAGTCAGAGTCGTTCATTGTTAAAAAACAGAACAGTCTTGAGAATCCCCAATTCTCAGGATGTTCGTTAGATATCATTAATACAAAATCTTGAATTCTCTTTCATCAACATCGTGAGCCAGCATTCTAATTAGCAGGTGTTGCAGCAGTCGTATCACAATAGGACTGGTGGTGTCTGTTGTAACAACTTCTGAGATTAATAAGATTTTGTTGTAGCAGTTGTGTAACAACTTCCAGGATTGATGGGCATCCATTGCATAAGTCATGTAACAGCTTCCAAGACTAGCGCATAGCAGTAACAACAACGAGTTTCTCGAAGTGGACTGTTCTAACATTTTGATCATTAGTTAAATCATTTCATGGGTAAAATAAGTGAACGTTATCAATCAAACATGCTAAGTAAATGAAAATATAAAAGAAAGATGAATAGTTCATACCTTAGGAAAAAGGGTCTTGGTGCTCATTATAATAGCCATTTAGCTTAGGAATGAGAAGGTTGAATGATCAAAAGGTGTAGTGAAAAAGGGACATTTCAGGGTCCTAACAATTGGTATTGGTTTTGGTATTGGTATTGGTATTGGTAATGCATATTGATATTGGTATTGGCAATGCATATTGGTATGGTATTGGTAATGCATATTGATATTGGTATTGGCAATGCATATTGGTATGGTATTGGTATGCATATCATTGCCAATGCATACCATTTACATGCAATGGTATTGTTATTGGTGTGCAATGGTACGGTATTGGTATGGTATTTGTATTGTTATTGGTATGCAATGGTATGGTATTAGTATTGGTGTTGGTATTGGTATGTTATTTGTATGGTATGGTATGGTATTGGTATTGGTATGCAATGGTATTGGTTGTAAGTGTATGCAATGGCATTGGTATTGTTATTGGCAAGGCATATTGGTATTGGTTTTGGTATGGTATTGGTATGCATATCATTTCCAATGCATACCATTTTCGTGCAATGGTATGCAATGGTATTGTTATGGTATTGGTATTGGTATTGGTATTGGCAAGGCATAAGGGTATTGGCAATGCATATTGGTATTGGTATTGGTATTGGTATGGTATGGTATTGGTATTGTTATGGTATTGGTATTGGTATGGTATAGTATTGGTATGGTATGGTATGCTATGGTATTGGTATTGTACTGGTATTGGTATTGGTATGGTATGGTATGGTATCAATATTTGTATTGGTATGTAATGGTATTGGTTGTATTGGTATGCAATGGTATTGGTATTAGCAAGGCATAAGGGTATTTGCACCCCCTATTGAGATATTGCCCAACAGAGCTGTGGAGTTGGTCGACTATAAAGTACCTATCTATGTAAAGTCATTTGTTGCTTCCTAAAAGAAGTACTCGTCAATTATCCATAGATAAAATATTAACATTTTTGTGATCCTAAGTTCTCAAGCGATGCAGTATGGAGGGCTTTAGCATGGGGTTAGGCATGATCTCTTGGTATACCAAGAAAAAAAATTATGTAGCTCTCAGTTTTACAGAATTTGAGTACATGGCTGCAAGTCAGGAAAATTGTGAATCCCTCTGGCTTCATAAGTGATCTGAAAATAGAAGGATGAATTGTTATGCTATGCAAGCACCCGCTACTTCATTAAAATAAACTTTACATGACCTTGCTTCATGTGTTAAAATATGCCAAATAAATTATGTGCTAAGTTTTATGCTTCTTCTTGTAAATGCTTATGTGTGAGAAATTGTTCTTTTAGATGGTTAAATATGTACTTTAAACAAATACACAACAACACAACTTGC
>ML777514.1:1254436-1264515 GCA_009831015.1 Picea engelmannii
TCCAACTTCAACACAAAACTTGCACAAAAACCAATAGCTAAATCTCAAGCTATCAATGGAAAACACATGAGCAAAACAAACTATGCTCTGATACCACCTAATCTGAAAATAGAAGGCTGACTTGTTATGCTATGCAAGCACCCACTACTTCATTAAAATAAACTTTACAGGACCTTGATTCATGTGTTAAAATATGCCAAATAAATTATGTGCTAAGTTTTATGCTTCTTCTTGTAAATGCTTATGTGTGAGAAATTGTTCTTTTAAATGGTTCAATATGTACTTTAAACAAATACATAGCAACACAACTTGTAGCAAATAAACCATTAAACTCACAACAATAACAACATGATAAAGGAGTTCACCCCCCTCCGGGCTACATCTCCTTGAGCCTCCATCAATGGACTTGGCTCTCTGGGATTAATTAGTCAAAAGTTATTTTACAAGATGCTGCTCAACTCCAATGGAAAAAAAGACTATACCATTGAGATCATAACACATAAAAACCCCAAAAATGACTAATAGAACTCTGAAAACGGATCATGGCTCATTCGGGCATAACCTCTTCTACATGTGGCCATAAGCTTCCCTGAGCTTCTCTTTGGAAACAACACCTGTAAAAGTCCTCAAAAGCCTCTGAAACCTATCCCAATGTGTTTAGAGCATATCAATTATCCAAAAATGATTATTCAATCACAGAAAACAAACATAGGCTCACCAAACCATGTCCTCGATCAATGAGGGCTTAAAGCTCCCTAGAGCTTCCTGAAACTTCAATGGTGAAAAAATTGTAGAATAAGTCTTCAAATGGCCTTGAAAATAGCACCAATGGATCCAGCATGTCCAAAAACCCCTAGCTGGGCTTTTACAGCACCTCAATCGGCCAAAAGATGAAGAAGTTAGGCCTCCTCCATTTTCCTCCTTCAAGCTTTTTGAAACTGGTTCGCCAAAACGCACCTCTGTGTGCATGAACCAAGAACACGCTCCAAAATGCACGTTAAAACCTGGCACCAGGCGCAACCATGCCAACGATGAAAACCGTAGAACGGTTAGGGCACCTCCAGCCCCTAACCGCCTCGGCACCTAGGCACATGGTGGCATAAGACCTCGGGCTATAAAAAAAAGGCCAACGGTTTTAAAACCGTGCCAACTTCTGCTCCGCTCGTGGGCATAGAACCCTGCGCATTTTTAAACATGGCATAAACCATTGGGTATAGTTTTAAACACCGCGATATATGGTATATAATACAATTTGTAATGGTCATATAATCTACGGGCTATATGGTTATAAACCCGCGCACAATACAAAGGTTATAACACGGTCACATAAAAATCCACGCGACCACGGGCCATTTAAATCACCCCACGCGCCATTAAAAATAGAGTCATATGTAATACCATAGAACCAGGCTCTGAATGAAATACACTCCCGCGCACACGCCATCTCCAGAGGGTGGAGTCATATGCAACGAGGGTGTGACTGGGGGCTGGGGCTTAGCCCCAGCCCTAACCCCGCGCCAAAAATTAAACCATTCAACATATATAAATATTTCAACGTATGGTTATTAAAACCAATAGCGTGGCACGTTGGCGGGCTGACCTTTGTTAAAGCTTTGTGTAGTGTGGAGAGGTCCGGGGGTCGAACCCCACAGACCCATAATTTTTTTTAATAAACCAATCAATCGACCTTAGCCAATAAACGGGTGCCATGTGGCCGCCCATGACTGGGCCACGTGGCACCATACCATTTCTCAATAGATGCCACGTGTCAAAACCACATTCATCCAATTGCTAACCAGTAAATGCCTGCCACATCAACTGCCATGTGTGAGTCGTACGACCTCTTCCATGTCACCGTACGGACTGTATGGACAGGTACAGTCAGCATCAAATTTTTGTATGTTTGCCTTGGTGAACAAATCGCGATATCTTCTCCATACAGACTCCGTTTGAGAAAGTAAATATACCGTCGGAATCAGGAAAACGAGACAGACGCAATGGCACTGTTTTCGTCGCATTCCGAGCACTTTGAAATTTGGGCAAAATTTGACCCCCTGGTCCAGATTTTGATCAGTAAGATACTTGTTGACTTATTTATTTCAGAACTAAGTCCTACCGCAATTTACTGTGATAATCAAAATTGTATTAAGCTCTCAAAGAATCTGGTTTTCCATGATAGATCCAAACATATTGAGATTCAATACCATTTTATCAATGATAGAGTAGGAATAAAAATGGGGACAATTGGAAACACTGCCTTAGCCCTCTTCCACATGAAAAGAAAGGAGTTGGTTTACCATTAACTAAGATAACACATTTCACTATAGATACACATGCCACTATTCACTCTGTGACCTAAAGGGGTAATCCAATTTGAAGCAGTAACATGCACAAAAAGCCCCAGTCAACCCAATCATATGCTTTAATTAAATCCATTTTAAGAATAAAAGCATTTCTTTTTTTGTTTTTATTGAATGAAAACATTCCTGTGTTATTCCAATAACTCCCATAATTTGCATGTTTGGGAGAAATGCAAATTGTTCTTTTGTGACCATCTCAGCCAAGGAAGGTTTGATCCAAAGAGCTATGATTTTCGTCATAATTTTGTACATCATATTACATAAGAAAAATGGTCAAAACATTGAGGGAGGTTGCTAGAAGATTGACAAGTAGAATTGGAGGACAAAAAATAATTTGAAAATGGTCAAAACATTGGCCCTTTTGACCGCTTAAAAACATTATATAGATCAAAGTTAAAAAGGGTAATTGGACAAGGGTCAAAACTTTAACCTCCATACCACCCAAAAACATTATATAGATTAAAGTTAAAAATGGCAATTAAGTAAAAATGAATTAAGAGACCTTTTATCTAGTAAATTTTATAAACGACTCTATTTTTTAATAGGTAAATAGAGATGGAGACTTTTTAGGTAATAAATTTTATAAATGATTTTTTATTTTTTAATAGGTAAATAGAAATGTCAATGTTTAATTGATTTTGTATTTTTTTTGTATAGTTTTAAAAAATAAGAAACCTTTTTTATTTTAAAGGGAAATCGTGGTAAACCGTTGGGAGAACAGTTAGGAGAAATTTTCAAAGATTGGCTTTTGGAAATCGTGGTAAACCCTTGGGAGAACGGTTAGGAGGAATTTTCAAAGATTTGCTTTTGGTGGTGACACCATAGTTAATCATTTCTGGAAGATATCAGACAGATTTATTCACTGGCTTCAATGGGGTCGAGTTTCCATCATTTGGTAGCCAACATATTGAACAGAACAGAGATTGATTTATTTTCTTAAGGTGACTAGGGTTATTCATTGGGGCTAATGAGAGCGATTGATTTATTTGATTGAGGCAACTAGGGTTCTTCATTGGGGCGAATTTCTGTATGTTGGTTGAGTTTTACTAAGTATGAGGGCGATTTATGCCATTTCTATATGTTGGTTGAGTTTTACTAAGTATGAGGGTGATTTATGTCTTGTGGAGGTCGAGTTTCCTTGTGACTCCATTTTCGTGGACTGTGGGTAGCATCCCTTGTGATAGGAGGTTGGATTTCTCTTGAGTATGAGTTGGGGGTTTATGGAAGGTGAATTTACAAGTATATGGTGTTGATTTTGGGTGGTTTACTGTTTGGAGAGACCAAGTTTATGCCCCAGCTCGAATCTTCTCACTGTTAGGTCGAATATTAAGTTAAAGACAGTGCATTTCCTTGCTGAGGGAGCATGCATTAGAACTGGGCAAAATCTTCACATTGTGGGAGAACCGAGTCATGCTATTAGAACACATCTTGGAGAGTGGGTCAACCCTTTTATCAGTGAAGGCGACTTTCCTTTATTTGGTCGCATTCTTCTTCCATCTGAGGGAGCATATATGGTAGATTTTGAATTGCCGGGAATGTGAGCACTGTGGCAGCTATCTACAAATCATTCTTCTCCTCAATGTAATGACTACAAGCGTAAATAAACAACAAGTTCTTCATCAGTTGACTAATGTCTATTTGTTGATTATTTATTGTTTAAAGACTGCAGCAAATAGTTAGTACAGTGATAATGTTTGAGTTTCCATGTGTGGGTAATGAATAGTAAATCATAACAAAACTGGAATTATCATTTTTGTTTGTTGTATAATCATGTGGATGCCAAATAGTTAAAAGGGGAAAAGGGGAAAATAGTAAGCTGTCATACACTTTCTGCAAGTGAAAAATATCCAAGAAACCCAAAACAACAAGGTGTTTTTCGGAATGTCCACACAATAACTGAGATTATTCTCAAAAATTTATCTAGGGACATTACAAAAACTTTCTCGAGACATAATCAAACCGAAAGCTTCTTCCAGTTAAGATTAAGGTCCTAAAAAATGTTCTAGGACAAATATTGTTGGTAACATCTACTTCCATATGTGATAAATATTAAAAAGACTGTTGAAATTACGTCTTCCAAGTCTCAAACTTGACTTGATAATAGGTTTCTCTTAGGCTTGTTCAATGAAAGTTAATGTGAAAAATATTTTTTCACTGTGCAAATAGTAGTCAATGCTCAACCATTATTCAACAAGGACAGACTTACTGTCCAAATTTTCAAGCTGTGGGTTATGCAAAACTACACAAAGTGGACTATAAATCCTTCTCAAGAAACACCCCTTATATCTTTGCAGAAAAAATACCAATAACACTAGAATTACACAAAAGGTGTAATCTCTAAAGAACACTCAACTTAAAAAAATATGTGCATTGATTGACAGATTGCTATCCTTGAAAGTCAAGCCATAACATATGGTTAATCTCCTCTAGGATGATCAAGCAAAGAAATATAAACAACCAATACAAGAAAGTGTCATTGAAGCTGAACTTAGTTTTCCCATCAAAAAATCTTCTTTTATTCACAAAAGAACAAGCTCTGAACTTTGAAGTCATAAATCCCTCTCAAGAAACACCCCTTATATCTTTGCAGAAAAAATACCAATAACACTGGAATTACACAAAAGGTGTAATATCTAAAGAAAAGTCAACCTAAAAAAATATGTGCATTGATTGACAGATTGCTATACTTGAAAGTCAAGCCATAACATATGGTTAATCTCCTCTAGGATGATCAAGAAAAGAAATATAAACAACCAATACAAGAAAGTATCATTGAAGCTGAACTTAGTTTTCCCATCAACAAATCTTCTTTTAATCATAAAAGAATCAGCTCTGAACTTTGAAGTCATTTCTTAGCTTTTAACTTCAACAGGAAATTGATGAACTGATTCGCTTTCAAAGATAGGTGTTCCCTTTTGAACAATAAATCTTCTACCATATAAGCACTAGATGCATACGTGGCTCAAAATTTGAAGGAAATGCCTGAACAACAAATCAAAGTTCCAATAATTTTGTTCTAATACTCCCCCTGATTATCCTGCACCAACCTGTAACAATCCAATTTCAATCCTTCATTATTTCGCTCAAATCCTGAATCTCACTGTTCAATGCGGCCTCTTCAATATCTTGACTTGTAAATGGTGTTCCAGGAGAAGGTAAATAAATTATGCAAAGCTGCTAAATTGGTAGTCTGACAAAAGAATGAAATACTACAAAAACTTTCTTGGAACCTATAAACCTCCAAAACAAAGTTGCTGGTAGTTCAAGTATATGAGAAAAAACAACTCCAACATTCTCTATGATCAAACTAGAGTCAGAGATATCACCTTCCAAATAAATTTAAGAAGGTATTTTACAGGAATAAGGCAATGCAGCATTGAAAATTAGTGGATGGTTTTCTTCACATTCCCATAGGTGATGTTGATATTTTCCCATGGCGCATAGATGTAGAGGACCAAGAATAAACAGATTGAGTATGACTAGTGGCTTGAGCCTTGTTCCATTTTATATTTATATTGTCTTTTTTAATAACATTATTGAATTTTTACTACATAATGATGGATGCGATTATATGATTGTATCATTGTATTTCGGTTTGATTCAGAAATTGATTATTTGACAATGAGAAATACAATGATTCTGCTATTTTGAATACCAATTTTCAAATTGTATTATTGGCAATTGGATCATGGATGTTGTTGCTTTAATTGTGCCTATGTTTGTGCAAGGGGGAAAGCTTGCACACACTAGCCTTCCCCCATGGTGGGATGATGTTATCCAAGATGAGATCCTACTTGTGTAAGGGGAAAAGCTAGCACAGACTAACTTTCCCCCACGATGGAATGATGTTGTCCGAGATGAGATCCTGTTTGTGTAAGGGGGAAAGCTAGCACGCGATAGCTTCCACCCTTGGTGAGATCATGTTTCCCGAGATGAGCTCCTCCTTGTGCAAGGGAGAAAGCTAGCATGCACTAGCTTTCCCCCGCGGTGGGATGATGTTGTCCAAGATGACCTCTTGCTTATGCAAGAGGGAAAGCTAGCACGTGCTAGCTTCCTCCCATGGTGGGATGATGTTGTCCCATATGAGCTCTTGCTTGTGCAAGGGGGAAAGATAGCACACGCTAGCTTTCCCCCATAGTGGGATGATATTGTCCGGGATGAGCTCCTCCTTGTGGAAGGGGGGAAACTAGCATGTGCTAGCTTTCCCCCATGGTGGAATGATGTTGTCCAAGATGAGCTCTTGCTTGTGTAAGGGGGAAAGATAGCATAGGCTAGCTTTCCCCCATGGTGGAATGATGTTTTTTGAGATGAGCTTATGCTCGTGCAAGGGGGAAAGCTAACACGTGCTAGCTTTTCCACACGGTGGCATGATGTTGTCCAAGATGAGCCCCTGCTTATGCAAGGGGGAAAGCTAGCACGTGCTAGCTTTCCCACATGATGGCATGATGTTGTCTGAGATGAGTTCTTGTTTGTGCAAGGGGGAAAGCTAGCACGTGCTACTTTTTCCCCATGATGGGATGATGTTGTCTGAGATTAGCTCCTACTTGTGCAATGGGGAAACCTAGCAACCATGGTGGGATGATATTGTCTGAGATGAGCTCCTGCTAATGAAAGGGGGAAAGTGCATAGGCTAGATTTATCCCACAGTGGGATGATGTTGTCCGACATGAGCTCGCGCTTGCGTAAGACGGAAATATCACATGTGCTAGCTTTCCCCCACAATGGGATGATGTTGTCCGAAAAGAGCTTGGGCTTGTGCAAGGGAGAAAGCTAGAAAACACTAGCTTTCTCCCATGGTGGGATGATGTTGTCCAAGATGAGCTCCTTCTTGTCTAAGGGGGAAAACTAACACTCGCTAGCTTTCCCCCATGGTGGGTTGATGTTGTCTGAGAAGAGCCCGTGCTTGTGTAAGGGGGAAAGCTAAATTTCCCCAGCGATGGGATGTTGTTGTCTGAGATGAGCCTGTGCTTGTGCAAGGGGGAAATCTTGCACACAATAGCCTTCCCCCATGGTGGGATGATGTTGTCCAAGATGAGCTCCTTCTTGTGTAAGGGGAAAGCTAGCACGCGCTAACTTTCCCCCATGGTGGGATGATGTTTTTCAAGATGAGCTCTTGTTTGTGCAATGGGGAAAGCTAGCACAATCTAGCTTTACCCCTTGGTGGGATCATGTTGTTCGATATGAGCTCCTCCTTGTGCAAGGGAGAAAGCTAGCATGCGCTAGCTTTCCCCCATGATGGGATGATGTTGTCCAAGACAACCTCTTGCTTGTGTAAGAGGGAAACCTAGCACATGCTAGCTTTCCCCCACTATGGGATAATGTTGTCCCATATGAGCTCTTGCTTGTGCAAGGGGGAAAGCTCGCACACGCTAGCTTTCCCCCATGGTGGTATGATATTTCTCAAGATGAGCTCCTCCTTGTGGAAGGGGGAAAGCTAGCACACGCTAGCTTTCCCCCACAGTGGGATGATGTTGTCCAAGATGATCTCTTTCTTGTGTAAGGGGGAAAGATAGCATAGGATAGCTTTATCCCACGGTGGGATGATGTTTTTCAAGATGAGCTCTTGCTTGTGCAAGGGGGAAAGCTAGCACGCACTACCTTTCCTCCATGGTGAGATGATGTTGTCCGATATGAGATACTGCTTGTGCAAGGGGGAAAATTAGCACACTCTAGCTTTCCACAACAATGGCATGATGTTATACAAGACGAGATTTTGCTTATGCAAGGGGGAAAGATAACATGCGTTAGCTTTCCCACACGGTGGCATGATGTTGTCCAAGATGAGCCCCTGCTTGTGCAAGGGGGAAATCTAGCACGCGCTAGCTTTCTCACACAATGACATGATGTTGTCCGAGATGAGTTCTTGTTTGTACAAGGGGGAAAGCTAGCACATGCTAGTTTTTTCCCATGATGGGATGATGTTGTCTGAGATTATCTCCTACTTGTGCAATGGGGAAAGCTAGCAACCATGGTGGGATGATGTTGTCTGAGATGAGATCCTGCTTGTGCAAGGGGGAAAGAACACGCACTAGCTTTATCCCATAGTGGGATGATGTTGTTTGACATGAGCTCATGCTTGTGCAAGACGAAAATCTCACACATGCTAGTTTTCCCCCATGGTGGGATGATGTTGTCCGAGATGAGATCGGGCTTGTGTAAGGGGGAAAGATAGAAAACACTATCTTTCTCCCATAGTGGAATGATGTTGTTCGAGATGAGCTCCTACTTGTCTAAGGGGAAAAACTAGCATGCGCTATCTTTCTCCCATGGTGGGTTGATGTTGTCTGAGTAGAGCCCGTGCTTGTGCAAGGGGAAAAGTGAACTTTCCCCAGCAATGTGATGTTATTGTCTGAGATGAGCCTATGATTGTGTAAGGGGGAAACCTTTCACACACTAGCCTTCCCCCATGGTGGGATGATGTTGTCCAAGATGAGCTCTTGCCTGTGTAAGGGGGAAAGCTAGCACGCGCTAACTTTCCCCCACTGTGGGATGATGTTGTCTGAGATGAGCTCCTGTTTGTGCAAGGGGGAAAGCTAGCTCCCTTGGTGGGATCATGTTTCCCGAGATGAGGTCCTCCTTGTGCAAGGGAGAAAGCTAGCATGTGCTAGCATTCCCCCACGGTGGGATGATGTTGTCCATGATGACCTCTTGCTTGTGCAAGTGGGAAAGCTAACACATGATAGCTTTCCCCCATGGTGGGATTATGTTGTCCCATATGAGCTCTTTCTTGTACAAGGGGGAAAGCTAGCACGCACTAGCTTTTCCCCATGGTGGGATGATATTATCCAAGATGAGCTCCTCCTTGTGGAAGGGGGAAAGCTAGCATGCACTAGCTTTCCCCCATGGTGGGATGATGTTGTCCAAGATGAGCTCTTTCTTTTGTAAGGGGGAAAGATAGTGTAATGAGCCCCTCGACCAAATTGAGGCTGAGGTACGCCACTCCAGAGAAACCACTCATGCTTTGAAACCAGTCAATAACATTCCCAACCATCAGGCCGGGACATGCTACTCTAGGGAACATCTTTCATTCCCATACTGTGGAACATACAGTAGCATACCCAGTAGTCAACTAAGCAATGCCACCTAAATGTACTCTTTAGACTGCATGCAACTAAAGCATATACATACATCACACTCGCAGAAGCTTTACATCTAACATAAACAAACAATTACTTTCTGTAACACGACTTTTATATTACAAATAACAGTAATTACCGATATGCATCATTTACAGGAAATTACCCATAAGCACACAAGCATTCATAGTCACATATATGATTAAATCGTAAGATGGGCATGTAAATAGCAAAACAACATATCCATATATCATACAATTGATACTTATCTTAGAAAGGTTGTCACCAACTCCTTATAGACCATCCACGAACCTCCCAGCCATAGATTACACTGTTCATCACTCTCAACATTGAATCACCCCCGAGTTGGGACTGAACTCCACCTAGGGTAAATGGATTCCTATCCAGGCTAAGGCTCATGGACAACGGGAAAGACTCGGTCTCAGGTGCTCATTCAAATAACAACCTACAACCTCTCATTCCCCACATGCCTATCCCACCCAAGGAAGTGTGCCCCTTCTCTTCTCAACAGTTGATCCAGGTGGATATCGGTGGCCACCCACCTTTTTCGACTGGCTCAAAATAGTTTTCTGGCAATTTTGGCAATTTACTATTTTTAGCAGGTTTTAACTTCCGAGGCCAT
>ML777514.1:1269646-1284574 GCA_009831015.1 Picea engelmannii
ATGACTTTTGGCGCTTCATCTCCTAGGGTTAGGTTTTTGGATGTCTATGACTTTTGGCATTCTCGTCTATTGTAAAAAGGCCTCTAGAGCCTCATTGTAATCATCTTCTCCCGGATGCGAGTAGCAGCCACATCTCTTCTCAGAGATAAGCTACCAGCGCCCTAGCTAGTTTATTTCCATTTTGTCTGTAAGCATATTTCAGTCATTTGTGATTAATGAAATGAAGTCTTATTTCCGCTACATCTCAGCGTTTATGTGTATTTATGTATTTCATTGTGTTCCTACATAAATCCGGATCAACAGTCCCTCAGCTACCCCACTTTCCTTCTAGGGCTTCAACAATAGGTTGGACCGGAAGCCTCAGAGCGTTGTAGCTGCAGTTTAGCACCTACAAAAATCAATCCCCAACAATTCTCTCACCCAGAGAATTGCTCACGGGCCTGACAACCCGCTTCTTCAATCCCACTCCAAGCTAACAAGGTATACCAACCGAAAAGGGCTATGGGAATAGGCTCTAGAATGGTGAAATGGTTGTCCCAAGGATAACGAAATGCATGAGTCAAATGGTCATGGAATCATTGACTGGATAACTGAGTGTGGAAGAGAATCACTGAAAACTCTTTGTGGAATTCCTTGTGCGAATAATGGTGGTCAGGTTGCTCATAAGGTATCCGTGAGAAGTACCGAAATGAGCTAAGTTCCCCCACGATATGAATGCATGTCCCCAACTTGACACTTGTCATATCGGAAGTTACTTTGGTCCACTTGTCCCCAACTTTAGAACTTTAGAACTTTTCATATCGGAAGTTACTTTGGTCCACTTGTCCCCAACTTTAGAACTTAGGAAGTTACTTTGGTCCACTTCTCACTTCTTATCTCACATGGGTCAAAATTCTCTCACAACTGGATTGTTTTGCACAAGAACCCAAGTCGTTTCTTTCATGGATGTATGTTTTTGTACTTTGTTGGGCATTCACCCATTCGTTGGGCCATACGTATTCCCCACTGGTCATAACTTCATTGATGAGAATTTTTACATTTTTCCGAGAGGTTTTTAAATCTTACTAGGTGCACAAATTCCATTCCTGGTTGATTTTATATGATGGTCAACAGTCATTAATTTCCAGGTCATTTTACCAATTACCCAAGCCAAGGAAAAACTTGTGGATGAACTGTAAACAAAGTGAGGAAATATTATTTTAATTACCTGGGCATTTCCATCAATGGATCAACTTATTTACCTCTTGTTTAGTCAAATTTTAATTATTGGGTTTAGTGTTGCCTACACATAATTCGTATGTTGACCATACGCATTCCTAACTTCGTCAATTCACTACCAGGGTCGACTTGTGTTCATTATTGTTGGGTCTTGCTATTTTAGCCAATTTCTATTTGAAGTACATAATGTCACAAATTATAATTGCAATGGTGTTCAATGCCAAATGAGAATTCTTAGGATTCATATGCATTGTTGATGATCCATGCAACCTACCTAGACATAATATTTGTTATTCATTGAACCCTTATTCGGTGATAACTAAGAGAAATATGTTAGAAAAATAAGTTGTCTATGTATATTGTATAGTGTTGCTCCATTCAAGAAAATAACTAGATATAATTACATTGGAAGATTCTTACCTCGACCTCTTGTTGTAGAGTGAAGTATGTTACACAATAGTTTCTTCAAGGTCTCTGGTAATTGAAGTAGTATGGATGCTCAATGTTTTAACAATTGACCAGAAGTGATGGTTTCTAGTTTCTCATAGGACATCACTCATTCTCTCAAGAAAAGTGAAAGAGAATATATGTGCTCCGAGGAAACTTCATCAAACTATAATTGAGTTAGCCACTACTTTGAAACCACATGAAGAGCCTTGCACCGTGATCTGAGATTGGTTCTCATTTCAATATTGAAGAACAAATCATGAGAGGAAGAAAATGTAGGAAGAATTGATTAACAATTGCATAGCAATTTGGAGCTACTTTCAGTGAAGAGGACTTTCTCATCAGGAGAAGCATAAGGAAGATATATGTGCAACACTAAGTAATAGAGGCCTAGTGGCTTTTGTGTGGCAGATTTCTATATATAAGACTAGGAAAGAAGAATAAATTAAATTTCCACATTGTTATCTATGTTAGTGAAGCAAGTGGGCTATGATCCCCTCAATTATGGATCAAATGGTATCATAACAGTTGCATCCTTGACAGAGACATTGCTTCCAGAATTGTGAACAAAATATTGTAGACTGCAATATGGGAAAATGAAGAAGAGATAAGTTGGACTATTTACAAGCCAACAATGTCTAGATTCAAGAAGAGAATGAGAGCTTGAATGTGTGGGTTAATATGTTTAACTAGAGGATGGAAGATATGGAGAAGCACTGCGATACTTGTACCAAATTTCTTCCATTTATCAAGAATAAATTTAAAGAATGCCAAGAATCCCTCATAGCAGTATGAATAGATTGGGACAAGCAAAAAGCACAACATTCACACCTTGGGGAGAAGGTAGTCCAATTGGATAGATTGAAATAAGATAGACTCACTCAGATGTTGACACAGATGAAAAAAGAGTTGCTAGTGGAAAGGCTTCAAGAAGCTTCTCAATAGCACAGAGGAGCAATGAAACCTTCCATTTCCACTACAGATGATAACACCATGACTGAGACCAACTTGGTAAGGTCACCTACAATAGACATATCTCAATAGAAGCTTGGTGAATTCGAGAAGCATACTAGGGTTATTGTATTTTCTCTAACTTCTAAGGAAAATGGGATATGATGGACAAGGACTAGGAAAGAGGAGACAAGGAATATTGACCCCCTTTCTAGCCACACCCTGGTCCAAGCATGAAGGCATAGACTTTGACGGTAGAAGTGAAACTTCCATCACCATGAAGAAAACCATTTTCGTGAAGGAAAAAGACATGCCAATTTTTTTTTCTCATTAAGAGAAGGAGAAGGAATGGTAATTGAAGGTGGAAACCTACTTCCACCTCATCCTTCTTATGGAATATTGAATGAAGGTAGTGATGAGAAGATATCATAGACCCAACCTACGCCTGCACTTAGAGAAACTAGTGAGAATATTAGTCAATGAAAGAAGAGGAAGACCAAGAGGTCTACATCAAGCAATTCATTCCTTCTTTGTCACTCCTGCAAGAAGAGAGGCCATACCATACATAGTTGTTGGTATGCAGAGGAATTTTATTTTCGTGGAAACAAAGGCCATTGTGAGGTATCCTACTGGAAGAAGCAAGCCATGTTCCAGATGCTTGATTGTTCTCAGAATTTGAATGGAAGGAATGCTCCTCCAATCCAACAACATACACATCGGCACACAAAGAGGAGGAGTATCACAATAAATACTTGTAGAAACCATGTTAAATTCTTCCACCTTTGCAAGTTGAGTGGATATTGGGAAACAAAGTGTTGGTGACTTCACCTAGAACTTGACCTGCGAAAACACATAGCTAGGAAAAGAGTGTGGAGAGTGAAGAGTATAGGAGGTGAAGAGTTGGCTACATCTCTAGTTCAAGGAAAAGATATTTTCCAAGGGGGTATAGTGGCACCAAAGGTCTGCATCACTATTTAAGAGGAAAATGAGTGGATGCCAACCACTATGACAACAACATTCAACTGCTACCTACAATTTTCCAATCAAATTTTTCCTTCCTAAATATGTGCTAGGGATTGATGAACAAGGTCAATGACCTTGTAGGGAGGAGTTCTTAAGAGATCCATTATGTGCCTTGTTATCATGTGCAAGTACCATAGAGTTGTTTCCATGTCATGAAACAATTGATCATAACAAAGGAATGCAACCACACATGATGAGTTGTTGTTTGATGGTAGCATGTTGGGGTCACACTGAACAAACTGGAATTCAAATTAGATTCATTGGTAGCTAATATTGATTATCTCCAAGTCAAAGAGGAATATGGGAATGAGTGTTGAGTGTAGAGTTCAGATTCCAAGATTGCTCAAATCTAAGATTCCGTGAGTAAATTGTTGCATTGTGAAACGAGCGAGCTATAACCAAAGACAGATCCAGAGCCATAGCCAAGGACAAGAGCTAGTATCCAGAGCCATGAGCCATAACTAGAGCTAGAGTTAGAGATGTATCCAATATATAGAAAAGGATCCATGTTCCAACGAAGAAGACAACACTAATTTAGATTGGTTTCCAAGAGCTTTTGGAGACCAAAAATCCTCTCAATGGAGAGGTGTGATCCCAAAAGGATCCAGGCTAAAAACTAGATAAGAATCAACACCCGCAACACAAATTGACAATCAAAATACATTATGTAAGCCATGTAAAACAATGCATGTGTCAAGTTGAATAATACAAATGAGGATGTGTGAGAATAGTTTAAAAAACATTAATTATATGATAAAAATGAATATGAGAGAATGCTAAGGAATGGGAATTGAAGAGCCATGGCTATTGACCTTCTCTTACCGCCTAGGTATCTATATTTATTCATTCACTCCCACACTCAAATAATGTTTTTAGCCAAGGTAGAGAGGAACAAATAACATTGTACCAAACATTACCGAAATGAGAATAATGAGCTCCATTTGAAATTGGTTTTCCCATTTGAGTTCCAAGGTAAAATTTCGATGATGAATGTGAGTTTTTATTGTGATTGTGTGTAATGTCCATATATATTTGGAACTCCCCGTTGAATAATTATATTCCCTATGATGTTGATTTCATTTTGCATTTAAATTCATTTATGTGTTGGCAAATGAAAGCTCTGTACGCTATGGTGAACAATTATTTCCTCAACTCTATATAATTCATGTATGCAACAACAATAGGTCTCTGTACGTTGAATTTTAGTTTGAATTCACCCAAATCTCGAAAACCCAATGGCCAAAGATTGCAGACCATCCATTCCACTAAGTATTGAAATTTATGGCTCTTATGTTTTGGCTATTGCAATCAAATAAGAAGTTGTGAATTTCATTTTTTCTAATTGTTGGGCGATTTTCTCTTTCCTTTGAGTGGACTGATCACTTTTTATCTCACCTAGGTCAAAATTCTCTCATAACTTGGTTACTTTCCACAAAACCAAGTCATTTATTTCATGGATGTACATTTTTGTTACTTTGTTGGGAATTCCCATGTTCCCTGGTCCGTACAGATTCCTCACTGGCCGTAACTTAATTGCTGGGAATTTGTACACTTTTCCTAGATGCTTTAACTATTATTGGGTGCACAAGTTTCATCCCTGATCGATTTTGTTTGATGTTCAACAATAATTAATTTCTAGGTCATTTTACCAATTACCCAAGACAAAGAAAAATGTGTGGCTGCACAAATAAAGTGACACGATGTTTTTTATAATTACCTAGGAAATTCCTTCAGTGTATCAACTTATTTACCTCTTGTTGAGTCGAATTTTAATCACTTAGTTTAGTGTTTCCTTCCCACGGGTCGTACGTTGACAATACACATTCCTCACTTGGTCAATTCACTACCAAGGTCAACTTGTTGTTTTTCCAAGGAGATTGAACCATACCCAGGGCATTTATCATTGTTGGGTCTTGCTATGTTACTCAGTTTCTATTTTGTAGAGTGAAGTCCGTTATACAATATTTTCTTCAAGGTCTTTGGTAATTGAAGTAGTATGGATGCTTAATGTTTTTCCTATTGACCAGGAGAGATGGTTTATATTTTCTCATAGGACCTCACTCATTCTCTAAAAAAAAAGTGAAAGATGACATATGTACTTCGAGGAAACTCATCAAATTGCAATTGAGTTTTCCACTACTTTGAAACTGCGTGAAGAGCCTTGCGCCCTAAGCTAAGATTGGTTTTTATTTCAATATTGGAGAATAGGGCATTAGAAAAAGAAAATGTAGGAAGAATTGATTAACAATGTCATAATAATTTGGAGCTACATTAAGTGAAGAGTACTTTATCATCATGAGCAACGAAAGAGAGATTGTGGTGGAGTACTAAGGAACAAAGGCCTAGTGACTTCTGTGTGAGGGACCTCTATATATAAAAGTAATAAAACAAGAAGAAATTAAATTTTGCATAGTTATCCATGTTGGTGAAACGAGTGGGCTATGAGCCCCTTGATTACAGATCACATGTTAATTATGGTTGACAATGTTTGACCATGTAGACTATTCTTGATCATTTTAGACCAACCATGTTTATCGCCCCACTCCACATCTGGATTTCATCACAATGTGATGGTAACATGTTTGGGTTGCATCACAATGTGATGTTGTTAAAGGGTTATGCTCAATTGCAATGTTTGGATATGTTCATCACATTATGACATTGGGTTATGTTCGATTGCATTAAAATGTTGCATTGGTGAATGGTTATGTTCATATGGCACGTTGGTATATGTTTTTCACATTGTAGTGTTGGGTTATGTTTTTCACCTTGCAATGTGTGTTTTTGTTCGAAACTTTGCAATGTTGGGTTATGTTCAACACATTGTGTCATTGGGTTATGTTTTTCACATGTCAAGTTATGTTCATTACATTTTGAAATTCATCAAGGGATTATGGTGGTGTTGAGGGTGCTAGATTCCCAACAGAGTTTATAATAGAGTTTTTCCTTGCAGCATAAATGAAGGGTTGGGTTATGTCCTTTCATTATCACATTACACCATTAATGAAGGGTTGGGTTATTTCCTAAGGCGTATATCAACATAACCATGGGTGACTTAGATTGAACATGGTTGGCCATGATTTACTATGGTTAAATATGGTTATGTTACATTGTGTCATTCATGTTTGTTGAGTTTAGTCAATTTACTTTATTCCTCAACGGTTGTGTCACATTGCAATGTCCATCTCGAGGTTTTTTTCATTGAGATATCCCATAAGGGTTTTGTTTTATTGTTACATTCCCAGTAGACTTCATGGATGATTTTAGGGGCTAAATTTCGCTCATGGGCTAATTTTCCATGGTTTTTCCCAAAAAATGATTCGCTATTCTAAAAATGATTTGCCCAAATTTTATAGGATAAAATTATTTTACCTCAAAAATTGCCAAAATTTTATACAAACTATATAAAATCCTTAGAAATTTGAATATTTTTACAAAAATATATCCATACATTTATAGTTGGTATATGAAGGATGAGTAAGATTCGCTAAGGTTTCTACATTTTAAAATAAATTTTCATCACTAAAATCATCCCTACCAGTAGTTATTTTGCATTACAATGTACATCAAGGGTCATATCACTTTTTGATGTTCCTCAAGAGTTGTGCTTCATTGTGATATCCATCTTAGTCAACTTATGTGGAATCATTATGTTCTTTAATGATTTGCATTCATTATGGGTTATGTCAAATTTATTATGTTGCTTGATTATTTTAAAATTTCATTAAAGATGAATTTATGTATATGGATAATTATTCATGAAGTATGCAATTCTCTCTTGGTTCGTCTCTAGAAATATATATATTATAATGAAATTATAACTATAATTAAATATAAAATTATAAAGTATATTAAACCAATAATTATTAAAAATTATAATCAAATACATTTATAAAGTATATTCAATTTATAAAGTAGACATATTTTTTAAACATGTTTGGTTATGTTGATATTGGCTGACTATGCTTGAATCTAGTTGACTAAGTTAAATATGATCAACTTATGGTTGACAGGGGCTTACTATGTTCGACATATGGAAGACTATGGTTCAATATAGTTAGCCACATTTGACCACAATGACTATGGTTTATTGTTTTTGACCATGTATACTATGCTTGATCATGTTGGACCAACCATCTCTGTTGCATTGCTCCATGTTTGGATATCACCACAATGTAATGTTAACAAGTTTGGATTGCATCACAACATGATGTTTGCAAACGATTATGCTCAATTGCAATGTTGGGATATGTTCGTTACATTGTGACGTGAGGTTATGTTTGTCACATTGCGATGTCAGGTTATGTTGGATTACATCTGAATGAGACATTGGTAAATGGTTAGGTTTGAATGGGAAGTCTGGATATTTTTTTCACATTGTGGCATGGGGGTGTTTTTCACACCACAATGTTGGGTTGTGTTCATCACATTATGACATGAGGTTTTGTTCGAAACTTTGCAATGTCACATTATGTTCGACATATTGCATGATTGGATTTTGTTTGTCACATTGCAATGTCGAGTTATGTTTGTCACGTTGCAAAATTCGTTGAGGGATTATGGTTGTGTTGGATTCCCAACAAAGTTTCTAGCATATTTTTTCCTTACAACATTAATGAAGCGTTGGGTTATGTCCAATTGTATTACTAAAGGGTTGGGTTTTTCCTTGTGACATTAATGAAGGGTTGGTTTAAGTCCTTTCTCTATCACATTGCAACATTTATAAAGGCTTGGGTTATGTCCTAAGGTGTATGTCAACATAACCATGGGTGACTTGGGTTGACCATGGTTGAGTATGGTTGACCAAGATTGACTACGGTTAACTATAGTCATGTTGCATTGCGAGATTAATGTTAGTTGAATTTAGTTGAATTGTTATGTTACACAATGGTTGCATTACATTGCAATGTCTATCCAGGGTTTTGTTGCATTGTGATATTCTAGAAGGGTTTTTTTTAATTGTGATGTTCTTTGTGGTTATATTGCATTATGATATTCATGAAGAGTTATATCACTTTCCAATGTTCTTGAAGGGTTGTGTTTCATTATAATGTTCATAAAATGTATGATGCTTGCTATATTCATCTTAGTTGACTTATGTGGGAGTGTTATGCTCCTTAATGGTGGACTCACATTGTAACATTTATCATGGGTTATGTCAAATTTACGATGTTGCTCAAATATTTTAAAATGTAAGTGAAGATGAATTTGTGTATATGAACAATTATTCATGAAATATGTAATTCTCTTTTTTTATATATAATAATGAAATTATAAACTAAATTAAATCAATAATTATAATAATCATAATTAAATCAATTTATAAAGTATAATCAATTATATAATTTTTAATTTAATAAGATATATTATAACAATATACTTATAATGAGTTCAAAAAACTTTGATGATGGAGAGGATAACAATCATTCTTTTCTATGACTCAAACTAAATCCAATTAACACACATATATATAACAATGTCAAAATTCATTTATTTTCATAAAAAAATATATTTTTTCACTATAAAAAATAAACGAATAATGAATATATAAAATTTAATGAATTTTTATATAAAACTCGACCAATGCTCTTAGACTTCCTATATTATTTTGAACTAAAAAATAAACAAATAATAAATACTCTTAGATTTCCTATATTATTTTGAACTAAAAAATAAACAAATAATAAATAGACTAAAATTTAATGAATTTTTATATAAAACTCGACAAATGCTCTTAGACTTCCTATATTATTTTGAACTAAAAAATAAACAAATAATAAATAGGATAAAATTTAATGAATTTTTATATAAAACTGGACAAATGCTCTTAGACTTACTATATTATTTGAACTATTACTTGATATTCCAAATACTATTCGAATCTAAATATTTTCTAATACTATTTTACCAGGTTATTGCATATTAGTTACGGAACAGAATATTTCCAATATGCATTGATAATCTGATGACGTGGATTTGTGTGTGTGTGAAGATGAGTTTTTTTTTAAATTTATAATTTTCAATGTGTAATAAAACATGTTTGATAATGTGAAGTTGATTTTTCTTAAAATTTAATAAATTTAAATTAAATTATTTTAAAATTTTAATAATGATAAGAATAATTATTAGATTTTTTTATTAATTTTATTATTTATTAATTAAAAAAATATAAAAATTACAACAAAACTATATTTTAAAATTCATTTAAACAAACTTAACAAATATGATAACAAAAAAATTCCATTCACAAATCGAAGAAGAACGGAACACGATATTCCAAATTATGAAGAACTGCACCAGGGATTTTCAAACAGACAGGGACAAAGGAATCGACCACTTACGAACCTCGAGACTATATATATTTATATATTTTTATTTCTTTTCGCAAGAAAAATAGTTACTTTTCTAAGAAACAAGACAAATAATGAATTAAAATTTTGAAACTTTATATATTTACTAGCAACAACCACATTTAAGTAAAAAGTGGTTGATATACCGATCGACACCATTAATTTTAAAGGTTGGAAAATGGTGTCGATCTAAGTATATCAACCACTTTTTACTTAAATGTGGTTGTTGCTAGTTGACTACTAGCATACATGGTCACAACCATGAACACATTTATACATTTTAAATGTAATAATTAAATATTATTTAGTAATTACTAAATTATTATTTAAAATAAATTTATTAATATTTTAGTTGTTATTATTATTATTAATTAAATAATTTATTAAAAATAATAATAATAAATTATGTAATAATTTTATTAATAAATTATTAAAAAAAATTAAATAATAATAAATTATTAATAAAAATTAAATAATAATTAATTATTTATAATTATTAAATAATAATAAATTATTATTTATTTAATAAAAAATAATTATAGAAATTAAAAAATAATATTTATTAATTAGTAATAATTCAGTTATTGATTATCAATAATAAAATAAATATTAAATAACAATTATTTATAAAATAGAAAATAATATAGCCGAAATAAAATAAGTTAAAAAAAATAAATACATTATTAAAATAATATTTAATAATGGAAAACAAATTTATAGATTATAAATAAATTTAGAAAAACTAAATAATAATAACAAAAATATTAATAAAGTTAATAATAATAATAATAATAAAACATTACATGTAATAATATCAAAGTAAAAAAAAATAAAGAAATTACTAAAATAATACATTAAGAATGCAAAAATATAAAAATAAATTAACAAAACATTAATAATGTAAAAATACATTAATATATTAATTAATTACTATCTTTATGCAATGCATAAAAAAATATCAATATATTAATATATAATGTAATGTAATAAATATTTTAAGAGTAGAATCTATTAATAAATGTATAAATTAATATATTTTAAATTAATAGATTCCCAAAATATCAAAATAAATTTATTGTATATAAAAATATATATAAAATATAAAATACTAAATACATAAAAACATTCATGCCATTTATAAATAAAAGTATTAAAACATTAATCTATGTGTAAAGTATTAAATGTGAAAATAATTACCATATTAGTGTATTAATGTAATGTAAAGTATAAATTGATTGATAGATTAATGATGTAATGTATTATTTAGTTAATACATTGATATATTATTAATTAATGAATAGTTAAAGTAAAAATAGAGTAATAAAATAATACATTAAATGCTTTAATAAATATATTATTAAAGTATTAATACATTAATACAATATTAATACATGGTTAAAGTAAAAAAATAGTAATAAAATAATACATTAAATACTTTAATAAATACATTACTAAAATATTAATACACTAATAAAGTATTACATTAGTAATACATTAATAAAGTAGTGGTGTATTTACCTTAATGTATTTAGTAATACATTATTGTAATGTATAAATTAAAGAACTAATACATAAATTTATTATGTAACATATTGAACTATTATTACATTAATAATGTATTAATACATTAATTATACATTGAATGAATAATTAATGCATTATTAATAAAACTCAACATTAATGATATATTAATGTAATCTATAAATTAGCTTATTAATTTAAATTAGTGTATAAAGTACCATATTAAATGATTGATACATTAATAATGTAATACTTTTTACTTAAATGTGGTTGTTGCTAGTTTATTAATTAATCAATACATTAATACTCTATTAACTAATACATTGTTGAAGTATTAATATGCTATTAAAGTAATAATACATTAATAAATTATTAATACATTAATATATTTATTGAAAATTAGTGTGGTTGAATATGGGTGACCATGATCATAGTTTCTTATGATCATGATTATGAATGACATTGATACATTAAAATATTAATATTAATACATTAAATAATTAATAAAGTGATGAAGTAATACATTAATAATACTTTAATAATAAAGTAGTAATACATTGACTTTTAATACAGTAATAAAGTATTAATACATTAATGTAAAAATCAAATTCTAAATACATCAATGTATAGTGTAACATATTAAATTATTAATACATTAATAATACACTATAACAATAATAATACATTAATAAATGCATTTTAAAAGTATTAATACCTTAATAAATACATTATTAAAGAAGTAATATATTAATACCTTAATTGACAATGAATATGGTTGACCATGACCATGGTTTATAATGGTTGACCAAAACCATGGTTAAATTTGGTAGATGTTGGTTGGCTTTGGAAAGGAAAGGTTTCTTATGGTTGATCGTGGTTGTCCTTCACCATGGTTGACTGTGGTTAACCATGACCATGGTTGGCTATGGTTGGTCAGAGTTTATTATGGTTGACCACGTGGATCTGATTATAGTGGGCCATCTTGATTATGTTTAACCATAGTATACTATGGAACTACTACATTGCAATGTCGATCATGTTTTGTTCAACACATTGTGACATCAGTTTTTGTTCGTCACATTGTGACATCAATTTTTCTACGTCAAATGACATCATAAGTTTATGTTTATCAAATTACCTTGATGGGTTTTTGTTTCTCACATTATGGTGTTGGAATAGGTTTGTCACAATTTGATAGTGGATTATGTTCGTCACATTGCGACGTCAAGAAATGTTCGTCTCATTGCAATATCGGTCTATGTTTGTCACATTGGCACACTAGGTTGTGTATATCACATTGTGACAATGGGTTGTGTTCATCCCATTAAAACTTTTGGAAATGCCTATCACAATGCAACATCAGAATATGTGCACCACATTGCAACGTGAAGATATATTCGTCGCATTGGTATGATAGGGCCATGTTCATCACATTGCTACAACAAGGTTATGTTCGTCATATAGGGACGTCTGTAAATGTCTGCCACATTGCAATGTATGTATATGTTTGTTACCATGTGACGTTACTATGTTTGGTAGATTGCAACATTACTATGATCGAAACATTGCAACATTTGGAAATATTTATCACATTGTGACTTCCATATATTTTTGTCACATTACGACGACTAGATATGTGTGTCACATTTTGATGTTACTATGTTTGGTTGATCGCAATGTTACTATGTTCAACAGATTGCGATGTTTGAAAATGTTTGTCACATTGCGACGTCGACATATGTGCGTCATATTAAAATGTGAAGAAATGTTCGTCATATTGTGATGATAGGGTGATGGGTGACACATTGCGATGTTTGTTGATGTTCGTCTCATTGCGATGACATGTCTATGTTCATCACATTGTGATGCTAGTATGTTTGGTAGATCGCAACATTACTATGTTTGTTAGATTGTGACATTACTATGTTCATCGCATTGCAACGTTATATGTTTGTCCCTTATTGTGACATTACTATGTTTGGTAGATTGCAACATTACTATGTTTGATACATTGCGACATTAGGAAATGTTTGTCACATTGCGACGTCGAGTTATGTGAGTCACATTGAAACATGAGGAAATGTTCGTCACAATGCGACGAGAGGGTAATCTGTGACACATTGTGATGTTTGTTTACATTCGTCATAGTTTGATGTTGTGATCCACATTGTGATGATATACCTATGATCATCACATTGCAATGCCAATTTATGTTCATTAGATTTCCACGTTACTATGTTCAACTGCTTGTGACACATTACAACCTTACGATCCACATTATGACGACATGCCTACGTTCGTCATATTGCGATATCAAGTTTTTTTCATGAGATTTCCATGTTACTATGTTGAGTAGATTGCAACATAACTATGTTCGTCAAATTCCAATGCTACTTTGTTCATCAATGTGTGACATTACTATGTTTGACACAATGGAACATTACTATGTTCGTCACGTTGTAATGTCCAATTTTGTTCATCAGATTGCAAATTTGGGGGCATGTTCATCACATAACAAGGTTGGTTTTTGTTTAACACTAATCTGGATTTATGTAGGAACACAATGAAATACAGAAATACACATACACACAGAGATGCAGCGGAAATAAGACTTCATTTCATTAATAACAAATGACTGAAAAATGCTTACACACAGAATGAAAATAAACTAGCTAGGGTGCTGGTAGCTTATCTCTGAGAAGAGATGTGGCCGCTACTCGCATCTGTGAGAAGATGATTACAATGAGGCTCTGAAGCCCATTTTACAATAAACGGGAATGCCAAAAGTCCTAGACATCCAAAAACCTAACCCTGGGAGATGAAGCGCCAAAAGTCATGTGGGCCCCGTTTGGGTAAGTTGGTACATCAACTTCTCGGGGTCGTAACTTTTGCATACGATCTCCGTTTTAGGCATATGATAGCCCATTGGAAAGATCTATCCGAGGACTACAACATTTTTCACAATGAAATTTTGCGACTGCAACATACCCCAAAAAGCGTCGTTTAGGGCCTCAAAACGGCTCCAGAAGTTCAGGACCCAAAAAACTGCTAAAAATAGTAAACTGTGCGAAAACTACAAAACTGAAAGAAGCAATGGTGGGGGTCCAAGTGGAATAGGTGGGTGGCCACCAATATCCACCTGGATCATTCCTCCCCCCTTAGGAAGCAATGGTCCCCATTGCGTTGAGTTCCTCCATGAGATGAGGAAACTTTTGTTGAACTTGGTCCCTGGTGAGCCATTTGTCTTGGTGAAGGAGTTGGCCTGCTTTGACAACTCGATATAGCGATATCCTTTGTTTTTGGGTGTGCTTGATCTGTGTATCCATGATCTGATCAGTTCTGTCTTGTTCCATGCAGTTTAAATTTAACTTTGTTGGTGTGAGTTGTTCTGCCATGTCGGATGTGTCTAGTAGAGGTG
>ML777514.1:1303113-1336123 GCA_009831015.1 Picea engelmannii
ATATTTTGTTTTTTCTTTCATATTAATATTATGTATTAATATATTTTACAATCAAATAATAAATGTAATGTTTTTTTATTTTGATACAATAAATATAATCAAATAAATATAGAATTATTTTAATGGAAGATTTCCTAATTAATCAACATCAACATTTGAAAGCATTTTGTTCCATACAATACTTTTATAAAGACCTTGTCCGCAGATCATCAGCAGCGTATACCAGTGTTTGGTGCCCAAAGATTTCATTTGGAGGCTCTCAAGTTTGAAACGCTTGTTAATAATTATAGCAGGGGATTTCTTTCTATAACAAGTTTTGTTTTTGGCGCATATATTAAAGAGTTATTTTATTTTCTATTTTAATGAGTTTTATTCTAAGTTATCTTGTTGTGTATATATTAAACAGCTTGCAACATCATCTGTCCAGATTAATACCAACAACGGCCACGTTGTCAACACGATAATAAGTGTACGGTGATCTTGTCAAGTAGGTGGTACTATTGGCATTATTTTCCTTCGAGTGCAGATGACATGTGGCCCGTGTAACTAACGTAGAAGAATGAAAATATTTAAAATTACTTGGCAAATTGTGGTCCAGCGCCATGCAATAGGTCATATGCATCTCATGAGCGTTAAATGAGTTGATACAAATTATTACTATGATTGCAAACGTACAAATTACAAATGCAAGAAAACGTTCAAATTACAGCTGCGATTGCAGACGTACAAGTTATTACTACAATTGCCATCGATATTGATGATAACTAAGAGACGAGTATGAGGTAGTCAGTTTAGTTTTTTTTAATCAAATAAATGCATTATAATAGTTTTAAAAGCCGCCGAGATGAGATGGAACATAGTTCCCTTTTCTTGCAATAGTAATAGTTTATAATAGTTTTAAAAGCAGCGGAGATGAGAGTAATAGTTTTAAAAGCCACTAAGAAGATATGGAACATAGCTGCAATTTTCGCAATCCGAAGAATCATTTTCGATACTTTTAAAGATAATATATAACAGAAGTAATTCGGGACACATAATAATGCTATTTTTAATTTAGAATTTCAACTTTATGGTCTAATGTAAGGCTGTAACCCTAACCCTACATCTAAGATAATCTGTACGAGGTAAATAAAGCGATAATCTGTACAAGGTAAATAAATCTTTTGGACTCCAACCTACCTCCATTATGTTAATGAGGAGAAACATTAACCATGAAAACAGATTGAGAATGACGAAAAAAAATTAAATGGTCTCGAGAGCAAAGGAACCAAATGCAAGGAATAACACAGCGGGAAGGGGAAGGGAAAGGGAGATGTGCGCAGCATAATTAAAAATGCACAGTTTCTCCGTTGATACATAACGCATGCTCTCCATTGATCCATAACGCACCACCTGGTAACCTAGTAACCCATGCTTGACAGGAAGAGAAATGTGTATAGCACAATTAAAACCTGATTTGTTGTAATACCCTGCTACAACTTATCTTATACAATCCAATTGAAGTTGTCGTTGTACGAGGCTACACAATTCTTTACACAGATACAAGAGAAAGAAAAAAAAGATCAGACACATATTCAAAAAACCAAAAATAACATATAACAAACAATGGCATGCAACATTTAATATGCAAAATCATGAGCTCTCAGAAAACGACCTTCTTCATTTTCTAGGCCCTTATCATCCGTTATATCGGGCCAAAAATAACATATAACAAACAATGGCATGCAACATTTAATATGCAAAATCATGAGCTCTCAGAAAACGACCTTCTTCATTTTCTAGGCCCTTATCATCCGTTATATCGGGCCACTGAAACAATGGTTGAAGATGGAATGCAAAGCTAAAGTGACTTGCGAGATTAGTCCCTGTGTTCACATACATTATTATGGACGATCGAATCCAAAACCTAACCATCTGGTCATGCATTTGCATCAAAACCTATTCGCCTAGCCATGCATTTCCATACTTGGAGCAATAGCTCTAATCAAGTGAGATTTTATTCATAAAATTTAAAACATGTCTGCCCAACCAATTTAAAGTTCAATCCGTAAAATTTAAAACTTAGCTAGAAGTGTCCTGGGTAGAGGAAGCATAGACCGGCTAATCCACCCCTCTCCCTGGCATAGTGAAAAGGCGGATACAGTAAATGTTTCGGCACATGGCGATAAACAATAGAGCGGCTAATCCACTCCTCTCCGAGGCTCTCGTGGCACAGTGAAAGGGCGGATACAAGGCGGATACAGTAAATGTTTCTTAAACATGGACTACGAAACCATCCATTGCTAAGAAAAAATTTTAAAAATTAGGTTAATCCGCTCATATTGTGTCGGTTATGAAACGGGTGGATACATAAATGTATCCTGGTCCTATTGGTAAATGTATGAAACCGTAGAATTTATGAAACGGTTTGGTAAAAAGTTAGGGTAATCCACTCCTCTCCCTCTCTGCTCGCATATTCAGAGGATTATGAAACGCTTGGATACATAAGTGTTTCCTGTTAACAACACATGGCGTTAAAATGTATGAAACCTCCCACTGGTAAAAAGTTAAAAAGTAAATGTGAAATGGTTGCTCTTCAAACGGCGGATACATAAATGTTTCCTGAAACCGCTCATTGGTGAAACTTAAATCGCTACTCTCCACTTCTCTCTAAGAGCTATGCTAAAGTTTGATATAATTATACATGGCATCATCATTGTAAAATGTAAATGTAAATGTTAAAATAAAGTGATTTTTTTTGGATTTGTTTAATTATGGTTAGTGGCATTTAATAAGTTGATCTAGTAAATTTTTAATCATGTTATGTAAAAGTGAAAAAATAAACATGATAGACAGATGAATTGATAAATGTACAACAGAGAGTTAAACAAATCTCATTCATCCATTTGAATGTAAAAGAAATAATTAAACAAATTTCATTCATCCATTTGAATGTAAAACTAAGAATATGCTGACATCTTAAATTCCTTCTTAAAAAAAAATGAATAATCGAGCAAGTCCAATAAGGGGGACTTGCTCACTATATTTGGGAATCATCTATTATAAGGACCCTTTGTAACGTAGTATTCAAAATCTAATGCAAGGATTCATGATCAGGATTTTTAATTTTTTTTATAAATATTTTAAATTTAAATCAAGTTTTTTAAAAAAAATTATAAATATTTTAAATTTAAATCAAATTTATTTTAAAAATATAATGTTTAAAAAGATATTTTAAATTTTATTATTTATTAAATAATAAAGAATTATAAGAATAAAAACATAATTGGATTTTATTAAAATCAAAGAAATTTACTTACAAATCGAAGAAGAGTTGAAAAAGGCTAACGTTATGTTTCAAAAAAATATTTAACAACGGATCAGATTAGATTAGCTTAGCTTATATTAAAGACAATTTTTAGAGTGCAATCTTGTTGTAATAATGTTTATAATAAAATTGGTTTGGGTTTGGTTTGAACCTGTTGGAGGTTGTTGAGAGATTTTTTCAACCTTCTAATTGTGCAATTTCTATCCTGGCTGACCAACAAGTCAACCTGATTAAGGGGAAAAGAAGAGTTAGTCTTTATGATAATGTTAATCTGTTATCAGAAGTTGTTAAGAGATTCTCTCAACCCCTCTAATTATACAATTTCTGTAATGAAAAGAAGAGTTTGCCTTTATGGTAAGGTTACACTTAAAATCAATCAAAGAGATAGACGAGCTGATATTCTCATTCAAATAGAGGAGCAATTTGACAAATAATCAGGAAATAAATCTAAAAATCAATTAGAAAAATATTTTTTTTTATTTTAGTAACCCTTTTTTCTATATTTAAAATAAGTTGAATCTGAATTTAATTATATAATTGTGTAAAAATAAAAAAAATAATACAAATATTTTTGTTATTTAATCTGTGTAAAATATCCACTTTTCTATTTTATTATATGGTATCATAGCTAGTAACTCTGGCTTAACTCCGTCACAAATCTTGTGAAACAATCTACATTAATAATATTCCTTCATGCTAATTTCTTCATAGAAAAGTTCTGTCAATAGTCGGCCCAATCTTCAACATTCTGCTTATTTCCTAATGGAATCGAGGCCGTGGTTATACATTGATTTTTTTTATCTTACAGTTACGAGAACCCGAATTGCCTTTATATCTTGGAATGATCTATTAGATTTAGGAGTAGGCTAATTAAAAAGTAATCTTAATCTTCTTTTCAGAATTTTATTTTTCAGGTAAAAAAATGGGCCTGAATCTTGTCAGATTTTCAGGAGTAGTTTTGAGTTTAGCATAAATCAAAATTCTATGCATTTCAAAAAATTATTCAGAGATTTTGTCCCATTTTAAAACAATCCAAATGCTCAAGAAAATCAAACAAAATTCTGGATTAACCCAAAATTTAAAAATGAACAACTCAAAAACTTATAGAAAAAATAACTAAAAAGAAAAAATTGCTCCCAAATTAACCCATCAAAATTAATCTATGGCCATCACTCGCTTTTCAAGATTGTGATTTAAAATAGATACAACTGAACTGATCTCATTTAGAACGCTCCCAATCTGGACAAATCTTATCAAACAATATTTTAATTACGAATCAAACGCTATATTCCAAATAATAATTGAATAATTGCCTGCAAAGGAATCGACTACCTGATCTGTACTGTGCACGAACCTCGACAATAGATTAAAACTGAAAATATTTTAATGCCAGCGTATAAGCCATTTATCATGTTGTAGATTTATAGCACCGTCATAATGGATGAAGGGTAACTGATACATTGAAGAAAAAAATTATTAAACTTAGGAGCTGAGATTGAAGAAATAGACGAGGAAAGTAGATGTGTTAACTATACAAAATATTTTGTTGTCCGGGAAGCTAAAGACCCAATGGAACAAATTTCACAAAAACTGTCTAAAATAATAGTACATGTTAAAAATAAATTTAATAAAAATGGTCTGAAATAGTTCATGTTATATTTTGAAATAGTTTAAATCTAGATATGTTTAAAAGATGACATACTATCACAATGCTTAGATAATTGAAGAGATTACAATGGAGCAAAGCTTATTATATTCATATTTTAATTGTATACTAGATATTTATAAAAAAAAATATAAAACATATTCAAATTTTACCATCACATAAAGATTTTGATATAGAACTTATAAGTTAAAAAGTGATATAAACTATTTAAATAATAATATTCAATAATATTAAAAAGAAAAAATATCATCACACAAACTAATTAAGCTGAGATTGAAGAAATAGACTAGGAAAGTAGATGTGTTAACTATACAAAATATTTTGTTATATGGAAAGCTAAAAACCTAATGGAACAAATTTCACAAAAACTGTCTAAAATAATAGTTCATGTTAAAAATAAATTTAACAAATGACATAATTTAAAAGTTCTAAAATAATAGTTCATGTTATATTTTAAAATAATTTAAATCTAGATATATTTAAAAGATGACATACTATCACATGCCTAGATAATTGAAGAAATTACAATGGAACAAAGTCTATTATATTCATATTTTAATTGTATATTATATTCATATTTTAATTGTATATTATATTCATATTTTAATTGTATATTAGACACTTAGAAAAAAAATATAGAACATATTCATATTTTTAATGTTATTACCATCACATAAATTATTTTAATATCGAACATATAAGTTAAAAATTGATTTAAACTACTTAAATAATAATAATCAATAACATTAAAAAGAAAAAATATTATTACATAAATTAATTTAATATTTTTATATTTAATATAAATTTCAATAATAATAAAAATTACTTTAATATAGAACATATAAATTAAAAATTGATTTAAACTACATAAATAATAATAATCAATAACATTAAAAAGAAAAAATACTATTACATAAACTAATTTAATATTTTTATATTTAATGTAAATTTCAATAATAATAAAGGAAAAATTATCTCACAGAAATTGATTCAATCTTTCTATATTTAATAATTACAGTTATTCAACAATATATTAAAAAGAAAACACCACACTTTAAGATAATTAAAATTAATTTTAATATAATTTCAAAAGTTTATTTATCATTAAATAAAAGTAATTTTAATTTCAATAATAATAAAAGAAAAATTATCATCATATATAAATGGTCTTAATGTTTCTATATTTAATTTTAATTTCAATAATAATAATAATAATAATAAATCACTATAATAGAAACTGTCTCAATATTTTTATATTTAATAATCACATTTGTTAAAAGATATATTTAATTATTTTTATTATTAGGTCAAATTAATGGCCTTTTAATCACGAACTAGAATTAATGGTTTTTTAATCACAGATGCCATTTGTGTGAACATAATTTAGTATGTTGTGAATATTCTGTCTTTACATGACAAAACATGTTTGTTCATCATTAAAAAAAAATATGATTAAGGCTTAACATAATAATATTTTATCAGATAATTGTTCCAGAAATTTTTAATGCTAATGACCTAATTTAAGGTTTTTTACTACTTTTTGTATTTAGTTTTTTTTACTATTTTAAAGTTTTTTGGATTTCAACTACTTTTTAATTTTATTTTTTTTTAAGTATTTTCAATTTTTTTCAGTTTTCATAAAGATAATAAATTCTTTCACTTAACGATCCATTATAGAGAGCATTGAAACGACTCTTCATAATGCATGCTAATTTCTTTTGGTATTTCCTGAAATGCCAGGCTGAATGGATCGATTCATTAATTTCTTTTGGTATTTATGGTGCATGCATCCTTCACAGTGCGTGCGAATTCTTTTTGGTATTTCATGAAATGATAGCATGCATCCTTCACAGTGAGTGCGAATTCTTTTTAGTATTTCATGAAATGATAGGATGAAAGAAGCACAAGAGTTTCTATTTCTAAGAAAGCTAAGCACATGAGAACAATAGATAGCCAATATTTATTTCAAGGGCGAAGATGTAGCCATTGATTGGGCTTAAGGGAGAGCAGGTTCTGAAAGTACTGCTGGCTTAAGGGAGAACAAGTTCTGAAGGTATTGCCGGACGATTTACTACATTTAGATGCTCAGTTGGTACATAAGGAATTGATCAAGGTAAGCACGGGTGTAGTTGTAGTGAAGAACACTGAGAATAATACTATTCCAAAAATTCATGAGAGATCGAATTGAACTGCAAATCTTAGCTTTTTATTTGAGCATAAAAATAATTCGAAATTTGAACAAAAGAGTTCAAGATTCAATTTCATTTGTAGCAGTTGCATCAAATTTTTGGAAATGCGTAATGGAATACAGTAAGAGAACTAGCCCGTTCATTTCCAAGTGCTTGCATATGGCAGAGGTAATGTTAAAGAAGACTTCCATGATGGTTTCCATAAATACTCATTCATGACATTGGAGGCATTTCATTCTTGTTTAAATAGGCTGACGTCGATGAATGATGCTTCTCAATATATCAACCATATTTTTAAATGTGGTTGTGTCATATTTTTAAATGTAGTTGTGCTAGTATATATATATATATATATATATATATATATATATAAAATTAATTTTAAATGAAAATATTTTAAATATTTAATCACTATTAAAAACATATCATATAAAAAGTTACCAAATAGATACTCTCATGCCAAAATACAATAATTATTTTATTAAAAATTTAAACAAAACTAAGTTTAATATTAATAGTATTTGTAAAGTTACATCTGAAAAAAAACAACTATTATATAATCCATTGTATAAGGTATTGTAAGTTGTTTTATATAGAACATGAATTAAAAAAAGAAATTGTCATTATATAATCTCATAATAAGTATATCTTTGATTCAAAATTGAATAACAAAGCAGGAAAAAAACCCTAAAAAAAATCTTGTGTACCTTGATCTGTATACAACCTACTAATTACACTGCAAAGTGCTTACAAGACTCTTTTTTTAATGACCATCTTGGAAATACATGGAAGAGAAACTCTACAAGCTATTCAAAATGTGTGTACCACATTAGTCCCTTCGTGTCCATTATTCCCCTATGCTACTTGAAACACCTTCCCCTGTAACACGAAAAGACATAAAGACTTAAATTTTAGGTCGAAAAGACATAAATTTTAGGTCAAAGGCGACATAAGTAATCTCGACAACCAACGAATATTAGAAGGCAAACAACACATCTCCTTCCTGCAATTATGGACATCAAATCAAATCACCGTTACCTTCATCTACTTGTGGAGACAGCAACACCAAAAACGTCGTTTAGAGGCGTGCTGGAAACTAGAGAAGCCCCAAGCAGCTTGAGTGCCTAATAAACATAGAATTATTACCGCCTTCCCATTAAGAGCATTATGAACACAAACTAACTATAACGAGTGTAGTATTTCCTTACCTCATTGGGACCGACACTCACATTTCGCTCAGCCAAATCCGCTAAATCTTTGACATTGAGCTTATTCAGCAAGTTAAGGCTAGTGATSGTTGAAGAGGGAGAGATCTCCAAGTGATCCGTGATTATGAAGGTAACCGTCTCCTTCACATAACCTCCCCMGCTGCTTCCTGCGTTATTAGTGTTATCCTCGTTGGAGGGGTTCTGCAATTGMACCCCATAYGTCATAKTTTGGCCGCAGGCACAGCGGTCACCACTTCGGGTGGACATATAGTGGGTAGTAATAKTATSACCGTRACCGCAACCGTAACCGCGACGCTGAGAAGYGTAACTCTGAGAACCGCAAACGTAATAAACAGTGGGAGACGACTGTATTCTAAGGATGTCATTAGAATGGGTAGCCATGACCTTTGGCTCCAGTAAATGGGATTTCTCGGCATTCATAAACACAGTCTGGAGCTTTTCTACGCTGTTGTAAAGATTCGTAAGGCAGCCAATTATCGGTGCGCAATTCAACGCTGAAAGCAATTTGATAACAGAACCGGTTGGCAACGTGAGAAAGCTGAAGAGAAGATCCACAAAATCCTTTCCTGCTTCTGCATACAATATCTTCAGACTTTTCTTATTCACCAGAAGCCTTAAATTCATGGAACTAGCAGTTTTAGATGCCATCCTGATGACTTGACAAGTTCAAAGGAAAACGTGATAACAGAGTAGAACTAATGCCAATAAGAAGAAATTCTCATCGATTTAAAGGCGAAGACGGGTAGGCTGTAGCACACCACCAAAAGATGAGAACATTTTACTGGAGCGTCAAGTACTTTGTGAATGATGCGATAAACCATTATTTTAGATTTTTTCATACGACCATAGATTTTCGAATTTAATAACACTTGTGGCGTGCATACGTTGACGTCCTTTCTTAAATGTTGATGTGAAATAATCCACAAAATGTTTTATGAATACCACGCGTGAACTGTCTGTTTCGCTAATGCTTTAGATACTCATTCAGGCTGCTTAATCTACCGCAAAATTCATTAGAATTGCTTTCACTTTAGTATATATACCTGTTAAATATAATAATGAAAGTATTGTTTAAGGAGAAAGGGAGAGAAGGAGTAGGTATGAAATGATTAGATGACAAAAATATTTATTACAATAATATTGGGGGAAGTAATGACAACAATAAGACTTTAAAGTTTTTGGTCAATAAGATATTAAGTAAACTAGATTTAAGATTTAAAATTTAAAATTAATCATTATTTTTTAAAACTTTGTATAAATGGGTGTATATTTTATAGTCAATCATGAACTAATAGAAAATCAAACTTAACTTAACACTATATACCCGCAAGTATAATAAGGCTCCATTAAAATCTCTCAATTTTTTACAAATTGATTAGAATTACTTTTAATTTGAATGAAACCCCATTCATATCTCTATATCCCATAAAAATACTACATGGGAGATATGGATTTACATATCATGGTGTTTATAGGATACTTTTAATAATCTATAAGTATATCAAAGTGTAAAAATTTTGGGAAATTTCACAAAATCTTAAAATATCAATTATAAATGTTTAAAATTTTTTGTAAAAATATTTAAGAATTTTATATAATTTCTAGAAAATTTTAGTATTTTTATAGTATAGTAATTTTATCTTATAAAATTTAGATTAATTATTTTAGTAAAAATTGAGAATTAAAAAATATCATTTTGAATTAAAAAAAACATACAAAATTCATTTTATGGACTAATTATTTAGGAAAAAAAATGAGAATTAAAGAGTATCGTTTTGATAAAAGCCATACAAAATTAGTTTATGTGCTCATTTAACTCGATGGATAAGATGGTTGAGAAACGATACTACGTAGTACCGTGTATGAAGATGTGTACGAATATTAAGATTTAGATGAAATATGAGTTGGTAGAGTGTATCACTTACATGAGGCCAAGTAGAGGGGAAGGAAAACAAAGGCACGAGTGGGGACATGAACTATGTTCAAACGGGATGGTCGCGGCCATAAAACGGGATCGTCGCGGCCATAAAATGTAGATATAATTAGTGAGGAATGTAAGGTAAGGTCGCATGGCCAAAGACCATGGTTTTTTTGGGCCAATACAATAGAGATAGAGTCAAATGTTTATTATAGTCACTTCATACTTTTATATGGAATTGGATTAATTCATTAAGAATCTAATTAAATTAAAATAGGCTCAATTGTTTATTACACTTGTTTTTTAATTCTATAGAATGTAAGAAGTGGGTTAATTCATTAACAATATGTTTAATATGAGTTCGAAGTAAAAAGAAACATAAGACATTATATGTTTTCTTTTTCATAAAGTTTTTATTTTTAGAGTTTTTAATTTAAAAGTTTTTATTTTTAGAGTTTTTTAATTTAAAAGTTTTTAGAAAAAAAAAAGTGGTTGAGAGATATGTAAGGTTTCAAACAAAGAAAACATAAAAAATATTCATATTAATATTTAAAGTACAAAGAACTTTGATATTAATATTTGAAAGAATATAAGAAATAGATGAAACAATCAATGTTAAAAATAAATGGCATTGATATTTAAAACAAAATTTAAGAAATAGATCTTATTATGATGGGGTGTTAGAAGGACGTTATGATTAAGAATCACATGGAGGGAAGGTGTTAGCACCTAATTTGTATTGACAAAATTTTCTTACCATCTCTAAAGTCTTATTGAGTGATAAATTTTTCTTAACTTCTCTAAAGTCTAATTGAGTGAGTATGATATGTTTGTAAAATTGAGTTGGTTTGGTTTGGTTTGTTCTAAAGTTTTGAATGAGTTGTGGTAGTACTACTCGAAACCAATCAGTGAAGAGTTTTAAAGCTATAAAAATTGGTGCTACCTGAAATTGTTTTAAAACTTCATGTAGCGACTTTCCATACACTAAAATTCAAATGTGTTACTAGAAGTTCTCTATGGGATTATTTTAGAGGCCAACTTCGTTCGAGATTCCTGACCCAATGAGGAGGAATTTCAAAAATATGAAACATGGGTTTTTTTCCAGAACATGCCCAATTAGGTGCAATAACAACAATTTCCCAAAATAAGGAATGGATTGGGATCTTTGGGTGGATCTATGAAACATTTTTTTTTTCTAAATTTCATTTTCCTAAAAGACGTTGAGTCAATGGAGCATCTACATCATCAGTTCGACCTAGGAATTAAATCTATCTCCCTCCTTGATAATTTGAGCCAGCTAATACAAGAAGTGTTGAGTCTTCTCCAAACATCCGTATCTCCAAAAATCAGTTCCATATTTGATCAAAGCAAATACAGGATTTCCAGCCAACAAATTAACATTCAAATCCACATTTCTAGAAAGGAGTTGAGCAAAGAAGCATTTAAACACTAAAAATAGGGGACTTCCTTTTGCAAGGAAGAAAGGGGTTAGAATAAAATAGAAGATGGTATGACTAGTATCATTGTAAGTCAGAGGGCATTTGTTCTTTGTTAGATTTTTATTATAAAATATTCCTAAGAGCTTTATCATCAATTTACATAATATTCATTGTTCTTTATCTTATTTTATGATTTTACTTGAATAAATAACAGTTATTGAGCATCACTGATTGCTCATGATTTATATATCTCATGCAGTGAAGCTTCGTTGCATTTGGCTATGGTTCGTGTGTTTTGTTCAAACATTCTCCATTCAATGCCCATAAAGCATTTATGTTTATTGGATGTTCTATCTTACTAATATATGGGGGTGATCTAGCATATGTCACTTTATGATTCATATTTTTTCTCCTTTTTTTCTATATGTCATAATGCCAATTATCTTATCATATTCAACTCAATTTCGTTTGATTCATAGAATGTTAACAAATGAATCCATTTCCCAATGGTCTTCATCACTGATCGATAGGTGTTAATTCTCGTTTCTACTCAATATTCTTTTCTTACCCTCTTGATCCACCAACCAACCGAATGTTAACAAATGAATCCATTTCCCAATGGTCTTGATCACTGATCTATAGGTGTTAATTCTCGTTTTATGCTTTTCTTACCCTCTTGATCCACCAACCAACCAATGTTAACAAATGAATCCATTTCCCAATGGTCTTGATCACTAATCTATAGGTGTTAATTCTCGTTTCTACTCCATATTCTTTTCTTACCCTCTTGATCCACCAACCAATCGAATGTTAACAAATGAATCCATTTCCCAATGGTCTTGATCACTGATCTATAGGTGTTAATTCTAGTTTCTACTCAATATTCTTTTCTTACCCTCTTGATCCACCAACCAACTAATGTTAACAAATGAATCCATTTCCCAATGGTCTTGATCACTAATCTATAGGTGTTAATTCTTGTTTCTACTCAATATTATTTTCTTACCCTCTTGATCCACCAACCAACCAAATGTTAACAAATGAATCCATTTCCCAATGGCCTCTTGATCCACCAACCAATGGAATGTTAACAAATGAATCCATTTCCCAGTGATCTTGATCACTGATGTATAGGTGTTAATTCTCGTTTCTACTCAATATTCGTTTCTTACCCTCTTGATCCACCAACCAACCAAACCTATGCAATAAGTGAGGTGCCTAAACTTTGTTCTTATCAATCGATCCTCAAGAAGGCACGTGGCGGTAGTTGGTCGTTACCTCCTCTAGATGGACAATTACTATGATGGGATTCTGCGTCATGTGAAAGTTTTAATATGTTGGATTCAAGGTACCATTCAAGCGATAAGGAATTAATTCGAAAATACTTTGGTTATAATGACATTTACTCTGAAACTTTATTGCGATGAGACCCTGGCCTGAGATAGACAACTTTATATCGATAGTTTGATGGCTTAGGCTGTAATTGGCATGTGTTTTAGCTGGCTCTACTCTCGACGCTGGATTTCATCAACCTAGTAGGTTAGTTGGCACCACAAGGATATTCATGGTGCACATTTGTGGTCACTCCAAAAGAGGGAAAGATTACTACCGAGGGAATAATGGAAATTTAGAAAGGCTCGCAGTTCTGACTCGAGGAAATTATGTTGCGGCCTCTCCAGTACGTAATGTACATCCTATGGAGACTCTCCGACACAAGAGATTATGTTCTATTTGGGTTACAAAGTCGAATGGTTCGACCATGTGGGAAAATACTTGGGATATGACGCTCGTCCCATCCTCGTTTCAACCTGGCGAGGTCACAATCCGAAAATCCCTATTGTTGCTCAAGTTGGAACCAACCCCTCCAGCCCTCCTAATTCCATGCCAAATTCCATTTGCACCAACAATTTTGACTAGAATGAGGAGTATCTATGGCTTCTTTTTGAGACACCTAGCGAAGTGGCTGACACAGAATTGAACAATTTGATCAAAGAATTTTGTTGTTGGTAGCCTTGCTTGGTCGTCGAGGCCTCCTACGATCAATGCTAGTTATGTCAACCTAGGACACCATCATTATGCATGCACATTTTGTTCTTGGATCTTGCAACATAGATCCCTTGTCGCCTCTAGGGTAGCTGTGATTTCGGGTTCGTGTATTTTACTTTACACTTTCCTAGGTATAGTATGAATTGTAGGGTAGTCTCGTTCCAGTTTTCTTTTCATAAAGAATATAGACCTTTTGAACAATATATGCAATATTTTTTTGACGCAACCCAAAGTATTTTGAACAATATAGACCTTTTGAACAATATATGCAATAAGGATTTTGTTCCACCTAAAGTAATACAATGATTTTTAACTTGCAAAAGAAATATAGAATAGACAATCAATATCTATGTATATACACTATAATAATTACTAAATCGAAGAAAATAAGAGAAAGCATATGTTATAAAGAAAGAATGAATTAAGAATAAATACAGAGTTTATCATCAATTTTATCTGAAACAAATATTGTAGAATTTAATAGAAATAGATTAAATAAACATCTCATAATAATACATTACATTTTTCCATAAACCTATAAAAACATTTATATAAATTAATTAAATTTCATTAAGAAATAAATTAAAAAATTCATCAAACTTATATCCAATAAATATTTTATAATTTAATAAAAATAGACTAAATAAACATTTCACAATAATAAACTATATTTTCAATTAACACATCAAATTATTTTTATAAATTAATAAAATTAGATTAACTATACATCCCACTATACTATATTACCTTCAACATTTCCATGATATTTTCCACTCTAATATATTACCTTCTCAATTTCTATGATATTTTCCAACAACACATAAAAAAAAATTTATTAATTATTTTTATAAATTAATAAAATTAGATTAACAATGCACCTCACTATAATCTATTACCTTCTTCATGGAACCTTCTCCATTTCCATGAAAAAGAAGATATTTAGTTTTTATCTACGAAAACACATTAACTTCCACTTAACTTTTATCCATGAAAATACAAAGTAGAATAGTAGATAAGTATCAATATTAATCCCTTGTTTTTCTATTCATCCAGTAACACCATCCTTGAAACATAGTTGAGTGGGTGTAATCCTTGTATTCAACCAAAGAAAACACTAAAAAATGTATGATAAGTCATGTGTAATCCTATATGGGTTGGGATGTTGAGAGGGCCTAAGGACAGAAGATATAGCAAAGCTAATATATTTTTGGGAGGATAAAGAAAGACAAGAGGGCATTTTTGGATTAAAGAATTGTCTTTATAAGACACAATTTTGGACTAAAGAAGTATCTTTATAAGGCATGGTTAAGAGAGGAAAGGAGGATCGACATTAATTAAAGATATTTTGGCTAAGTTAAGGGTGGATAGGGTAGCTTTAGCTAAAGGAGTTCAATCAAATCATTGAAAGTCCATAGGACTATGGTGGAAAACCTAGCACCCTATTTAAGGTGGTATGTTTTTTGTTTTGATTGTGCATTTGGGTTATTATATACATACAATGTAACACACAATCCATTACTTAAGGTTAACAATGACAACTTATACATTTGATAGTGCTAAGGTGAGGTTATAAATCAATGCTAGCATAATTAATATTATACATTTGATAGTGCTAAGGTGAGGTTATAAATCAATGCTAGCATAATTAATAATAGACTAATGCTCATTGATATTTTTGGATATAAATCATGTTAGGAGTTTTGAAATGTCCAACATTTTAAGTGGACACTTCACCCATCATCAGGGAAAAAATATTGGTTGTTTTTTTCCTGAAGATGGGTGGCGTGTCCACTCAAAATGTTGGACGTTTCAAAACTCCTAACATGGTTTATATCCAAAAATCTCAATGTACATTATGACAAACTAGGAAAACCTACACACTAATGATAAAGCACTTGAATCTACATGGATATTTGTACAAGTCTATGCTTCCAGATTTCCTACAGAATGCAATCATATTTTAACTTAGTAATTGTACATAGTCTAAAGAAAAAAGTTAAATTAAATATAAAATACTTTAAATTGGTAATAATGTGTTACTTGTGCATAAGCTTAAAACCAATCTTAACTAACATTTTTAATGGAAGTATATGCTAAATAAAATTCTAGTAGAAACATCATGCCACTTAAAATTAATGTGAGGCTAAGATTGGATAAACAAGATGAGTGAAATAAAAAATTACTCTATTAATTTTATGTAAGATTGGATAAACAAAATGAGGAGTGAAATAAAAAATTACTCTATTAATTTCATGTAAGATTGGATAAACAATATGAGGAAAGGAATAAAGCATTACTCTATCTTAAACAAACATGGAAGCTTTGTTAAATATCATCTGAATATTCACTCAATGTTTAAATTCTCAAATATTCAAATATATTAATATAAAAATATGTTTACTAATAATAATGATAGTTATTATTAAAACCATATTTTGTGTGTAAATTTTTAATATATTTTAACTAAAATTGATAATAACTTAATTTGTACTTTCACAATAACCATAATTTCATAAATATTTTTAAAATGTTTAAAATGTTTAATATTTTTTAAAATGTTTAAAATTTTCTATATTTCTTAACTAAAAGTTGATCCACTTATACATACTTATATAAAAATACAATTTATAGATTTATAATATATTTTTATATTTATACAAAATCCATAAAACCATAAAAATATTTAATCAAAAAATTCAATATGTTAGACATTCCTTGTTGAATTACTCACCCTACTTTCATCAACATGATTTTGTTACTATATTCTACATGGATTTCCCATAGTTTCCTCGTAAAAGAGTGCACTAGATGTTGTGGTATGGTAATAAACAAGAAAGGTACACCCTATCAACTTCTTAATATTGTCAAACATGAGTTAGTCTTTTATAATTTTTAAGATTTAAAATAGAAACTTCAAATGAGATAATCATGCTCAACATTTAACTTATATCTAGATATTAATGGGTAATCACATTATGTCTTTTATTTACTATTTATGACAGCAAATTAGAACACTAAAATTATAAAATAATATTATTGTCTATATTAATACTAATATATATAAAAAGGAATTATTATAATTAATTTTAATTTTAATTATTTTTAACAATAAATATAAAATATTGTATTAATAAAGAGTTAAAAAAACTCATAGAAAAAAAGTACATCAAAAGGAGAATTGTTCTTCAATTCACAAATCTATGGAGAATTACAAGTCAACAAGTTGTGGGTGCCAATACCCCCCTTCACTCGATATAAACACATTCTTTTCTTACCTTCTTACTGACGTCATTTCATTCTATTTATGATGGCCCTCAAAGGTAGCTTCTCGTAACATCTAGCACAAAGCATACTAGCTAGAGGCAAGATGGACACAGGCTTGCTCGAGAAATAGTCACGGGTTGTGCTTCCCATGAAGGAGGAAGGACGGGCTCCATCCCCGGTAAAACCACTCGATGAACACCACCCACTAATATACCAAGCATTGCTTCGCAAGGAAATAATGAAAGAATGGCCCTTAAAAATATGGGGGATGGCTCCTTAAAAGCCTCAAGCCCAACAAGAGAGATGGCTCACAAGATAGTAAGCCCCGATCACTTGTTGGGGTCAGTCTTCCCCCATACCTAGGTGTAGTAACTCGTACCATAGAATAAGGTATGCCCATAGTATATAAACGAGACCCTTGGAGAGGTATCATTTATACCGAAGGCTGGAGATATATAATATCTTCTCAAGAGAGCGATTGTTAACCTCCCCATGCTCTATTGTTCACCTCACTATATCCATGTGTGCCCTGCTACCATCTAGATCGAGATCACTCAATCCGTAGTACGCTTTCTCCCGCTACCATCTAGTAAGCCATGGTTTTGTGCTTTCTCTTTATTCTATCTAGAGTTGATCAGGACCTTACTGGGTTTACCTTTCAGGATTGGGTTTACCTTTCATTCAGTTACCTACCTAAGCTCTTTGAGGGTATCACCTTTTAGGACCAAACAAATTTGAGGGGAAGAAATAGGCAAATGACACATAATACATATTTTGCATATTGACTCGACTCGTGAGTTATTAATTAATAGGGAGGAAAGAAATCCTAGAGTCACTGTATTCTACTGATAATCAATATATTTCCTTAATAAAGGGTAGTTGGTTTGATGGATAGCGAGGAGGCCGTGAAAACCGGTCTAATGGAATGGATATCCGTTAAAAGGAGGAAGTGAAAGGGAGACGTTAATAAATAGGCAACTAGAAGGCTTAACAGCTATAAGGTAATGCGGTAGCGTTCATGGAGGTAATGTCACAGCGGGATGGTCATACGACAACGTTCATGGACGGTAATTAATCTCTTTCCTGAGCAGTTGTGACGGTAGCAAAGAAGTTGTATGGACGGTGGAAGGATAGTTGTATATGGACGTAGATGGACGGTAAGAAATCTCTTTCCTTCTTTGATTGGGAGGGTGAATGCTTGGACCTGTTCTTAAATAAATGCTTGAATCCTTTCTTAGCTAAAGATATAAAATCTACCAGTAATAAAGAGAAAGATCCTTTCCTTCCTTGGTAATTCTCACAATTGAAGGCTTCCTTGTCAATTCTAACCATTGAAGGAAGTCCCTTCATGATCCTAGGTTATGTTCATGCTCCTAGGTTCCCTTGGTGGAAGCTCTTTGCTTGGCTTTCAGAAGCTCTCTTGCTTACTTTAATGCTCCTAGGTTCCCTAGATGAATGTGCCTATTTTTTCTTGACGGTAATGCTAATGTGTCCTTGGGCACTCTAGGGTATCCTGGTCTGAAACTCTAGGGAAGGTCCCTATTCTCTTATCTTACAGAGATCCCTTCTCGAACATTAATGTACCAGTCCCTCTTAAAGAGGTCCCTTTGTTTGCGGGTCTTAACGCTTTGCTTGACCATAAAAGAAAATATTATCCTTTCCTTGTAAGATTTATCACAATTAAAGGATGTCCCTTCGACCGAAGGGAGGCTCATGGTCACGCCGAAAAGTAAATTCCATAATGGTAATGCCGCTATTACTTCCCCTCAATCAATGAGCTTGTGGAGGGCATGGTAGTTGGGATAAAGATGTAGGTCTCCTTTCTAAGGGATGAGAATGAGAATGTTCTTAGGATAGGAGAATTGGTAAGGAAGTCACGACCATCTTGATGCTAAAGATGTCAAGTTGAAACCAAGGAAGGCCAAGGATAAGTAGTATGAGTCGAAACTCACCTGACAAAGGAGGGTGAGGAAGGTATAAAGAGCTTACGTAGATGACTGAGTGCCCGTGAGTGCCCGTCTGAGCGTTAGGATGGGTTGAAATCGCTAAATGGTCTGAAGGTTCGGTTAGCGAAATAGTATAGTACAAACTCGCTCGTCAGGGTAACCTAAGGGCACTCCTGTACTACGCTATGGACTGATCTATCAAATAATTGAGGAAGAGATTGCCTTATGGACTTCCTATAATAAGTGTCTATACTTGTTCTCCCATAGCGGTTTCGGGTGAACATCAATTGTTCTCCATAACCAATACCTTAATTCTTTGATGAAGCAAGGCATTATTGGTTGAGGCATTATTGCATGAAGCAAGTAACTATAAATGAGCATGAGCTAGCGGGGCTAACTAGGGCTAACTAGGGGTATACCGATGAATACTTGAATACTTGGGAGCGTTATGACCCTATAGTATATAAGAGGTAAGGGAGTACAAGGTTCAAAGGAAGCACTTGACGCACCTCAATGAATCCTTAATATGCCCAGTAAGACGTGTCTACCATCGACATACCTCAAGGGTGAAAGTAAGCATAACTAACCTGCCTATCCATTCGGGTACGACTAACTAGTGAGGAAGCATAAATTGGGGTATGTAAGCCTCCCTATCAATCCATGCATAGTAATACTTTAAATGAAAAATGTTTTTATCAAAATGACAAGTGTGGATTTTATAGTAATTACCTTGATATAATATGAACTTAAAAAACATAAATATAGATTACTAAGAAAGCCAAAAAGCTAGTGTTGTGAACCTTGAGGATCTATTGAATTATATGGCATCTTTGTTGAGGTTGTTTCTTCTGTGAATTTAAAATTAGATCGCTTGAATATATTGATAAATAGATTTTGAAGGAAAGGATTGGACCATAATGCCTACACCCAACTGCCATTGTTGGAAGAATTCACTAATGAATATTCTATGTTCCTCCAATTTAGATTCAACTATTGTTATATGTTTCTTTTTTTGCAGAAGAATCTCCATGAATACTTCCTCGAAGGGACTCAAATTTGGTCCCTCCTTCCTTAATTTTTATCGAATTACAATATTTGAGTTTCATGTCGATACAAATATTCATCATGGTTCTTTAAAGACCATTTGTTATCTCATAACTCTTTGTAATCCATGAAAACTATTGTTGAGACCATTTTGTGCTTCCATGCTTTCCTTCCACATTATATTTTCCCTACTTATTTACTCCATTTCTTTTCCCTCTTCTACACCTCCCCTTATTCCCTTTTTCTTTTATCCAAATTATTTTCTCCCTTTTTGGTTACTATACTTAGTCATATTTCAATTTTGCGGGTTCACGGGTTGGCGGGATTTCATTTCCACCCATTTACTTATTTCATAAGTTCATTTTAACACTTATTCATATTTCAGTTTCGCAGGCTTGAACTTTCACTCTCCATTTATGTGATATTCACTTTGCACCCCAAGTTTTGTGATCTACATTTCGACCATCGGCCTTGTCGCAGGTGTTGGTCTCCAAAGTATTTCATTTTTCTTGCATGCAAGTTCGACCTGCCGTTCCTCTACACTTAGTATATTTTTGATAATCTATACAACTATGGGTTTGCAGGTTCCTCGATTGGCGGGTTCATGAAAATTCTACATTTGAATTCTCTCTCATCTGTCCCCGCCCTTTTGTTGATTTTCCCGATACACATCAAGCATTGTTTAATGATAACAACTTTTGTGTAGACCCTAAAAATATCATCATTAATGGAAAAAGTATCGAGGAATTATTCATTAAATATCATTAAATCTTCATTTGCCAAGGGATTAAAATATCATTATCTTTCCGAAAATATTTATTTTAGATTATTATTCAACTGAAGAAATAGTTCCATCAACATACGTCAGCATCAACTAGGTAGCAGTTTTGTGGTGACACTCTGAATATCTTTAGTCGTGAAGACCAGAACTTCCAATGGTCAAGAGAAAATTTGTATTATTCCTCTCCTCCTGCACAGAAAGATGTAATTTGGGCATCTGGAATCGCTCATGCTGGGTGTGTCCATGAGGTTTTTTATTGTAAGGAAATCATTGCATGGCGTGTGGACAAGTACATACCAAGTCAAAGAATTATACAACTCCAGGATCATTCTATGATTTATCTTTCACCTTAAGTTTTTTGCAAGATGTTGTTATAACAAGATTTGCCTCACCCTATGCAATCTTGCACAGAAGGAATGTTTTCATTTTCCTATGCAGACTTGAAGTCCCTTTTTGGAAATCCTAGAGCTAAAAACATAATTTTTCCACATATACGTGCTCTACCTATATTACAACATGTGTATACGCAGGTTGCACCACTACATCCCCTGTACATTGGGAAATGTGCCCAAAATTAAAAAATGGTGTCAGGTTTCCATGTCACGTCATGAGATCTATGATCCATGACCTTCCATATATAGGAAACGTTCCAACTCAGCCCTTCAGTTCCATTTGAAGGCTATAAATGGGCCAAATCCGAGCTATGGAAAAGGACAAAAAGAATTCAAATTTGAGAGAAAAGTTACTCTGGAGAAATTATTCACTTTACATTGAGTTTGCAAACACATTATTCAACCCCCAAGCTCTTCCCTTATTGATTGAGAACTCCTTGGTCTCTCTTATATGAGATTTCCTTTGGTGGAGGATTGAAGTGGTGGAGGCCCAACTGGAAGGAATTTAGTTTCTTAGTTCTGAACCGTGTTGACACAGAAGTTTATAACTCATTCACTTATGCTAATTACATCTTAATAGAAATACTATTTTCTCATCTAATTAATATCTCGCAAATATTTGAATTAGTATTCCATGGCCGTATTTGTCATGAATGTTTGTCATGAATGTTGATGGATTATGCTATTGAATGTGCTAATATTATATATTATCACCATATGCTTGCATTTCTTGGTTGTTGAGGACTAGTTGCAAGTATATTGATTTGGATCAAGTGCTCAACGGTGGGCTTCATCGAACGACTGGATGAGGTAGGATTCTTATATTATCTTGTTAGCATATTTTTTTATGTAGCATACTTGATATTAGACTTTATTTCTGCAGTTATTCCCATCTGTTCTGGTTTACCCCTAGCCATAGAGAGATTTTCCTCGTAATAGAATTGACGACCATACTAGGGAGATGAATCTTCTTTTTTTTGGGTTTGGAGTGTTTTTATCCTTAGATTGCTCTCGTTCATATTGAGTTTCTTGTAATATGATTACTTGACAACCTATGTTCACTCTGGGTTTGAGTTTTTCAACCTTCTCCTTAGCCTAGTTGTGTTTTGTCACATATATGTTGGTTTTTGCTTGACATATGTGTACATATGCGTGTTGTACTTCTACAAGCTGCGTACATATGCACTTTTCCCTTGAATAGTCACGTACACCAACCTTTGTTGCTTGATTACTGGGTTTGGTGGTTGTTGGGTAGGTTTTAATGATTGTTGAGTCTTTCTGGGCCTTTGTGGTGACTGTAAAGTGTCTATGGAATGACAGGAAACCTATCTTTGGTTGAATTTTCGGGCGGTGCATTTCTCGCTATATTTTCATTTTGATTGTCCTTGCACCTTGGGTTGGGTGTTTTTCTCCTTGATATCCTACTTGGGTTGTCTTTGTTTATACACAGTAGAGTCTTTATATCAAGCTGTTGATTTAGTCCTTGCATTTTCATTATCTTATACTGAAAACACAAAAGTATTAGGCATTTTACATTTATTAGCATTTTGATCTTTTGAATCTTTTTCATTTGTCATAGTGCACGTAGAGAAAGATTACATTTTATTTAGAATTGCATAGTTAAATTGAAAATTGCATTTTTGAGAAGCATATCATTCATTGGAAATTGAAGTTATGCCTTTGAGGAACGTTCATGTTCATTTATTTTACTTGTTGAGTCATAACATCACTAGTTTCACGACTGCACCTTTTTGAGTAAGCACAGCCATTGAAATTAACGCTATAATTTAAAATTCATTAGTAACGATTTTATTTTCTAGGGTGCACAAACTAGCTTAGGATTTAGAGCCTTGGAATAGGATTTTGTGAGTAGACTTCTCCAAGACTATTAAATCAACATATGTGTTTGACTAAGGGAGTGGAGAAATCCGTTGTATAATCGGTAAGATCAGGAGGCTTCGCTTACACCGAAGTTAAGCACGAGGTTGCGTGAGGTCGGTTGAAGTGATATCCCCCCGATACCTTCTTAGCGTCAGAGATATTTCTAGGGATCTATTCATATCTGGAGATCTTGCTAGTGCCCATACCTCCATGAGAGACGATACTTTCAAGGTTTTGCGCTTTATTATCCTACCCATACAGTGGACCTGACTTATGATTGTTCGCATGTGCATCGGTTATACCGTGGTTGATTAGTTGCTTGACTTAAGTGCCACATAGGTTACTTGCAGGGTTTATTGCCTCCAGCCTCTACCAGTCACACTAAGAGCATGTCACCAACCATTGAAAATGACGTTGGGGGAATTCCTACAATCGAGAAGCCTAGACATGTCAGATGTAAGCCTAAATTCCTTTGTAGGACTTGCGAAGGAAATCACCTTACTTGGTTGTGTCTTGCTACTGTCGGGATACCAGAAGCATGGTTCTCACCTGGGGGCCCTTTGGGTTCTGAGGCGTCTGTGGTTTCTCCACACTCTGTTTCTCCTTTGGTTGACATGACAGTGATGCCAATGCAATCCTCGCCTGACCACACCCCCATTTTTTAGGGTGATGTGTCTCCTGGCCTTGTTTTCACGCATCCAATTCAACCAACGGTTGAAGAAGTGGTCGTGCCGATGCAAGCTTCGGTCAATCCAACTCTCAGTTTTTAGGGTGATGCGTACTTCAACCATGTCATTAGCATTTCTAGTACTGCACCTTCTGAACAAGAGATAATTTTACTCTCCCCAAGTACTCTCCCTTCAAGTCCTGGAGAAGTTCCATTTTATTGGGATGGTCTTGTGAGGTATCCAATGCCTCCTCTTATGTCCTTTCAAGTAAGAGACATTATCCGATATATCTCGGAGAAGATAACCTTTGCTAGCACTTTATCCTCCTTAAATTGGAGAGCTTTGGGTTTTCCTAAGCTTATGTCAGTTATTCGTAAGATGTTGACATTTCAAAAAAGGTCTAGCATGGGAACCTTTGCCTCCCCCATGACATGCCGCCAAGAAACCTCTCAACGAATCTGATTTAATCTCTTTTTCGATTCATCTAAAAAAGGAAAAGATTGTTGAGTGATTTTGTCCCTTTCACACTCGTTAAATTAAACTTGAAAGGTCATGAGTCTTGGTTAAGCTCTTTTCCGACTCATTTTCAAAAAGCGAAAAAATTGTCAAGTGAACTTGTCTCTTTCACACTCGTAAGTTGGATTTGAAAAAATGTCTATTTGCTACAAGTTTATCCCCTTTTCAAACCAAGTAGACTCAGATTATGAAAAACGACATTTTTTGGCATTAAGTTGTGATTGCATCTCATTCCCTTTCTTACAGTATTGAGCCTATTGTGGGTTCTCGCTTTGGGTTATAAACCATTTGCTCATCATTTTTGCATCCTCAACCAAGCAAAGCCTTGTTTATATCCTTCGCCTATTGACAGCCTATACTCAGGAGGGAACATTCCCTCGAGTTTCTATCTCCCGCATGCACCTCCTTGCATTGAACATAGGTATTTTCCACTGCTAGAACTAGTTTTGATTACTTGCGACACTTGTTCCCTCCTTTGTATCATAACATTCATTTGACTATGAAAAAACAAAAAAAGATGGGCGGGAAGAGAGTATTATCTTATATTAGAAGCCGTATTGTCCCCTTCGAACATAGCACAAAATTTGTGAGTCCACTTGTTATCATCATTTTGGGTTTAACATGGCCTTAGGAAGCTGATCTCATTAGAGAGAATTTACTCCCACGAATGGTTACTCTTTCAGTCCCTATGGAGAGTTTGATTGATGCGTCCTACATCTCATGGTTTCATCATTGAGTCTATGTTGTCTGAGTCTTCCATATATCTCATGCTCATGTTCAAAGGATGTCTATCAACTTTTGTCATCCATTCCTCAGAACTTTTGACTTTGCATGTCGGCCATACCCTCAGTTTGTCTTAAAACCATATGAATTTGTAGTCCTATTGTGCACTCTGGTTCTAGTTTCCTCATTGGTAGGTAACCTTGAACCCAACAGTCAACATTTCATCATTGGTCATTGACTATGTGGTTTCCCTTGTATTCAACGACAAGACATCTATTCACACATTGGGATTTGTGCAGTGTTCTAGATTTCATTATCCTTATTGGTGGTTTCCTCTCATTTGTCAGCTGCTTTCCTCATTGGCTTCTATTCAGAGGGTATTTTTCGTGTACCGCTTTCACCTGGCACAAGCGAAAGACTCATAGGATCGTTGGTTCATGAACATTTTCTTCGTTCGATTTCCTCCAAATCATCAAGCTCCTACTTTGTACCTCATGCTGAATGACGAGAGATTCCTTAATGCTCTCCTTTCAGTGGGTCTCCTTCCATCAACTTCAGCTCACCTATTCTGGAGACGAGACCTACAGTCCTATAAGTACCTAGAGGCTTGCACTCATTAGTGGCAAGTTCTCTCTCTATCGATAGTTGGGAATACATCAATATCTCCTGATCGATGGATTCTTCAAGTGTTCGACCCCAACTCCTTTGTTCACACTTTTAATAATTTACTCAATTCCTTCATACCTACTTTCATCATCGGTAGGATGTCTTGCGTTTGTTAACGATATACCTCAATGAATGGTAATGAAACAAAGTCTCATTGTGTTCGACCTCAAATCCTTTATTCACATGATGTAGACTTGCACTTGTGGCGGATTGTGTAGAAGACTTGAAGACATTAGTTCATAGTCGCAACTTTCCTGAGTTGTTGCTATATTTACATTGGATCAGTACCTGTGTGACTTCAGTGATCATGGGAGATTAGATTGTACTCCATTGTATATAGATATCTTCAGATTGATTTTGGGACTGGTTTTACTGGGCCTTGTTAGTGACTATGACAACCTTTGGCATGTAACCACATTTGTATTTTCCTATTCATGGCCATGGACAATTTCTTGGTATATTTTCACATGGAACTGCAATGTAATTCAAATTGGCAGCCATGTATGCAAAGTCAGTATAGGTTGTAATGAGCAACTAGTTCTTCTAGCTAGGTCCTCATTACTCCACTTCTGGGTCTTATAATATATTTCATCCATCGCATATACTCCTCTGACCTCACACATTAGGGGGCATCTGTTATAGCGAGATTTTCCTCACCCTATGCAATCTTGCACAAAAGGCATGTTTCTATTTTCCTATGTAAACTTGAAGTCCCTTTTTTCAAATCATATAGCTAAAAACATAATTTTTCCACATATACACACCCTGCCTATATTACAACATGTGTATACGCAGGTTGCACCATTACAACTCGTGTACATTGGGAATTGTGCCCAAAATAAAAAAATGGTGGCGGGTTTCCATGTTACATCACATGATCAATGATCCTTAACCTTCCATATACTATAAACATTCTTAATCAACCCTTCAGTTACACTTGAAGGCTATAAATGGGCCAAATCCGAGCTATATAAATGAAGAAAAAGAATTCAACTTTGAGAGAAAAGTTATTCTGGAGAAATTATTCACTTCACATTGAGTCTGCATCCCTTTGTCCTTTAAGTATGAACACATTATTCAGCCCCCAAGCACTTCCCTTATTGATGAAGAACTCCTTAATCTCTCTTATATGAGCTTGTCTTTGGTGGATGATTGAAGTGGTGGAGGCCCAACTTGAAGGAACTTAGTTTCTCGGTTCCAAACCATGCCGACACGGAAGTTTATAACTCATTCACTTATGTTGATTACATCTTAATAGAAATACTATTTTCTCGTCCAAGTAATATCTCGCAAATATTTGAATTATTATTCCATGGGCGTATTTGTCTTGAATGTTGATGGATTATTCTATTGAATGTGCTAACATTATATATTATCACCATATGCTTGTATTGTTTGGTTGTTGAGGACTAGTTGCAGGTATATTACTTTGGGTGAAGTCTTCAACGGTGGAATTCATCGAACGTTTGGATGAGGTAGGCTTCTTATCTTATCCTGTTAGCATATTTGTTTATGTAGCATACTTGAGATTAGAGTTGATTTCTACAGTCATTTATGTCTGTTGTGGTTTACCCTAGCCATAGAGAGATGTTCGTCGTAACAGATGTTAAATCTACCAGAGCCAACTCTTACTTTCAAAGATGAATATTGCAGAGAATTATTGAAGAAATATAACAATGGGTTGGATCTCCTGCTGAAATATTTGGAGAATCCTGCATCTTTCCTAATAGACATAACCAGAATCTAGGTTGAGTCTTTAAAAAAATCCCTATAAAGAAATTGCATGGCTATTTACCAGGTTGACAGGTCACGAAAACACTACTTCTATCTCTCACATGATTTTATATATTATGTATTTTATAGTACATGAACATGCAAATTTTTATTGAGGAAAACACATTTCTATCGATATATCATCCCAATTATCACATTATAAAAAGGACAGAAAAATCTTTATGGCCTCTTATTTGATATTTGTTATTGTGCATTGTTGTCAATTCCCAAACTTAACCATCAGTAAGAGGGTGAATTGCGAAACAAATCCAATTACCTTTTGGTATTAGGCATTATGGAGGCATAAGACCCTCTGTTTTTATATGAAGTTTATAATAATTATTTTTCAATATTCGAAAAGATTTTGTTGGAAGAAAACACTCCAAGGATATCTGATCAAGCTACCATATTTTTAGAGAAAAATGGGACAATAGAGAAATTGGAGAATCACAATATCATAAGGATATTTTGCTCGAAAGAGAATCATTTTTTTCTCTCGTATCATGTATCTAATAAACTATTTATTACAAAGGTGGCAAGGAAATATAACATTTGGTTACATTTTTTCCATGAAAAAAGGAAAAAAATAGTGTATTCCCCTTCCATGGAAGATTGGAGAGTTCATGTTTAGAAATGTAAATAAAATTGACGAATTTTCAAATCATTTTAACAATGTGAGTTTAAAGTATGTTGAAAGGATCAAAGGTTTTGATCCGAACAAAGCCTTTTTTGGACATATGCTTTCAGTAGGGTTGATTAAATCCTTTATTCAAACTATCTTGAACTAAGAAGAAGAGAGTAACAACCAAAGCACTCATATACATAATGCTGGTGATTTATAAACATTACTTAGCAGTAATAATCTTTACAAGAAAAGGGGAAAACGTCCTAGTGAAAGAAGTGTTCAATATCCAGTTGTTTCTCCTCATAATACTACATCTACCCAATTAAAAACATTGTCAACACTAGTTCTAGTAGAGGGGTAGAGAAGAATCCTCCCCTTGGAAAAATTGAGAGTTCACAAAAATTGCTCGTGAGATTGAAAAGAAAAAACTTAGTGCAAGAGGAAGAAGATAATCTTATAGAAAATGGCATCCAAAGTTTTTCCTTGGAAGATATGGAACTAGAAGCAAACATTGAAAAAATATTTTTCGCAATAGAACAACATGATCATATGGCTCAACAAGATTCTTTTTTGGAAGTGAGGTCTTTAGTGAAGAAGAATAATTCACTTTTCAAAGTGTTGTTTTTGATAAAGAATCTAAAAAGTTGATTGTAGAAAGAAGTGACCAGAAGAATAAAAAGGGAAAGGCCCACCCATAGTTCGACCTAAAGTATATGAGACCATCCCAGATTTCCAAAATCCATAGGGAAACTGAGACACACTCAACGACTCTATTGATGGTTTAGAGACTGAGAATGCCAAATTAAAAGAGAAGATCAAATAATTGGAAACTGCCTTGATACCTCTTCCAATCCTGACCAGTCCTTTGACAATGGTCAAACAAACTACACTCGGTATTAAATTAAAGGGATCTTCAAGTTTTCTCACAACAGTCTGAAGTTATGTTGAGAAAAATATTAAAAAGAGAATGTCATTGATAATAGAAGCAAGCTTTCGATAAACAAGTTGATAATTTAAGGCGTTGTCTTTAGAAAATTTTTACATGATTCTTGAATATGGTGAAGATCACGTGGACAACTGGCTAGTCGACTATTGGGTACATAATTGAGACATTGATCAGACTCTGCATAATCATTCTATTAATCTAAGCGATTAGAAAATGAATTTTTCAGCATAAAAATTGCAAGATATCAGATATAAAAAGTATGCAGAACATAAATAAAATGCTAGAAATGGAAGAATAATAGCAATATAACCATCATAATCTCGACAATAACACAGAAATGATATAAGAACAACATAAATAACACTTTGATTCAGAAAGCAATGTTCACGGGCCTCTTCGAGGGGGCAACCTCCAGTCGAGTAGCGCTCTGTTACAATAATATCCAAGATAGGTTTTTCATACCCTCGACCCTTATTTACACTAAATATGTCTATCAAGAGAAGCATCTAGAGGAATATCCTTCTAAAAGCGGAAGCTTCTATTAGGTCTTCTTACATTCACCTTATTCTATTTTATTGAAAGGAATTATTAATATTGACCTTTATTACATCTGAATATATTGATCTACCTATGTACAGATTAGGACCCTAACATGTCCACCCCCTTAAAAACAACCTTATCCTCAAGGCTTGAGATGTGGAAACTGTTGTAGAATGGTAGTTGGTTCCCAAGTGGCATATGTTGGAGTCATATCTTTCCACTGGACTAGCACTTCCTTGATGGTTCTCTAACATAGGTGATGTTCACGCTAGTCCAAAACTGCTTCTGGCTGTAGCCAAATGGATCCTTCTTCAGCTAACTCTGGAAGGTTGGTTTGAATTTGGAACCTAGTTCCAATCACATTCGTTAAGCATGAAACATGAAAAACGAGATGTAGCTTCGACTGAATGGGCAGAGCTAACTGATAGGCGACTTGTCCCACATGCTTGAGAATTGTATAAGGACCATAAAATTTGGGCGCTAGCTTCTAACAATGCTCGGTCTTGAGGGAAGTTTTCTTGTATGGTTGGAGTCCCAGAAACACCTGATCCCCTTCTGCAAATTGACGGTCAGAGTGACCTTGATCTGCTTGTTTCTTCATATGATTCTGTTCCATGACCAAGTTCTCTTGAAGGGTACGAAGAATATCCTCTCAAACTATAAGTGTTTGGTCAACCACCTGGACCTTCAAGGTACCTGGTAAGTATGAGAGATTGAAGTTGGCTTCTGTCCATATATCGCTTCAAAAGAAGTCATGCATGTAGCTGTATGGTAGGATGTGTTGTACCACCATTCACCTAGGGGTAACCATTGAGTCCACTGATGTTGCTTTTCAGAGGGAAAACACCTCAGATATGTTTCCAAACACTTGTTGACACCTTTTGTTTGACCATCAGTCTGGGGATGATAAGTTGTGCTGAGATGCAATTGGGTGCGCTGTAGCTTAAATAGTTCTTGCCAAAAATTTCTTGTGAAAGTTGGGTCACGATCATAAACAATAGAGTGTGGCATGCCATGAAGCTTGAAGACCTGGTCCATGAAAATTTGAGCCACCGTGGATGCAGTAAATGGGTGTTGAAGAGCGCAGAAATGAGCATACTTGGAAATGCGATCCACAACCACCATTATGAATGATTTATTCCCTGATTTGGGTAAGCCGGTAATAAAGTACATAGAGATATCCTTCCAAATGGCAAGTGGAATCGGAAGCGGTTGTAGTGTGCCCGGAGATTTGACTGTTTCTCCCTTGTTGCGTTGACACACCTCACATTTAGCGACAAAATTATGGATGTCCTATTTCATACCATCCTAGAAAAAAGAACGTTTGACCCTGTCATGGGTTTTGGTGAACCATGAGTGCCCCACTGTGGGTGTATCATGAAGCTCAGAATGTACCATGGATTTAAGCTTTGATTGTTTACTTAAATACAAACGACCTTTGTATCGAAGCTCATCCTTGAGCCAAGAGTACCTTGGGGGAGCTGGAGCATTAGTCTGCAATTGTTGGATCAGATGAAAACTTTTGAGATCTTGTAGCCATTCCTGGCGCACAGATTGGAGCCAATCGGGTACAATGAAGGAAAGAGAAAAAATGGATCCTTCTTCTTCATATTTTCGGGACAGTGCATCTTCCACTACATTGTCTTTTCCCTTCTTGTAAATGATCTCATAATCAAATCCAAAGAGCTTAGTCACCCATTTTTGTTGCTCCAGGGAGGAAATGCGTTGTTCCATAAAGTACTTGAGGCTTTGATGGTTGGTCTTAATTTGGAAGCATTGCCCCAAGAGATAAGGGTGCCACATATCAATGACATGCAGAATAGCCAACATTTCCTTTTCATAAATGGGTTTGCTCAGATTCCTTTCAGACAGTTGCTTGTTAGTGAAGGCCAAAGGTCGACCCTCTTGCATAAGGACAACGTCGATTCCTATCCCTAAGGCATCACATTCCAACACAAAGGTCTTCGTGAAATCAGGAAGGGCTAGAACCAGAGTGGTACACATGGTCATCTTCAAGGTTTGAAAAGCTTTAGCAGTGACTGGAGTTCAAGTGAAAGAGTTCTTTTTTAGGAGAGCAGTGAGAGGTGCTGCAATATTTCCATAGTTCTTAACAAACTTGCGATAATACCCTATTAAGCCCAGAAATCCATGCAAGCTTTTGAAAGTCTTTGGGTGCGGCCAGTCTTGCATAGCTTCAATATTTTTTGGATCCACCCTAACGCCATCCTTGCCAACCAGATGACCCAAGTATTCTACTTCTGAGGAACCAAAAACACATTTAGACTGTTTCAGAAAAAGTTGGTCCTGAGAGAGTAAATGGAGAACTTGATCCACATGAGTAAGATGGTATGTCTAGGTTTTTCTATAGATTAGGATATCATCAAAGAAAACTAAGACAAAATGTTGGAGAAAGGGACAGAATACATGATTCATGAGGCTTTGGAAGGTGGAGGGGGCATTACACAAGTCAAAGGGCATGACCAAAAACTCATAGCGGCCCTCATGAGTTCGAAAGGCCATCCTGGAAATGTCTGTCTCTTTCATACGTATCTGGTGATAGCCCAAGCGAAGATCAAGTTTAGTAAATAATTGGGCACCGCTCAATTCATCCAGGAGGTCATCAATGACAGGAATGAGAAATTTGTCTTTAATGGTCAGTTTGTTGAGGGCACGAAAGTCATGACACATTCTCCAAGAACCTTCTTTTTTCAGGACCATGACTACAAGAGAAGAGTAAGGGCTCATACTAGGGCAGATAACACCTGCATTAAGGAGTTCCTGGACCATTTTCTTAATTTCATTTTTTTGTGAAAAGGGGTGGCGATAAGGACAGATATTGGGAGGAAGGCTTCCGGGTACAAGGGGAATGGAATGATCATGAACACCGCGAGAAGGAGGGAGTCATTGGGGAGTGGAAAATACCATTTGATGTTTAGAAAGGAGGGCTTGAAGGTCTTGCGACACCGAGGGTGTCTATGTGGCTTGTATGGCATGGAGTTAACATAGTTACCAACTTAATGAGAACTCTCCAGAGTTCTCATTTTTTGGGGGGTTCAATTTTTTACCTCGTTTTTAAAAATGGTGCTACCGGTAGCACCCCCTCTCTGTTTTTAGCTGATTTTTTATATTTTAAATTTTTCGATCCACAATGTTTCCACATTATTTTTTTAAATGCTCATTTTTCATCTATTTTCAATTTTTTTTCTCTCTCTCTCTCTCTCTCTCTCTCTCTCTCTCTATATATATATATATAGTTTTTATTCAACTCCTTTTTTAGTCATTTTTCATGCTTCTTTCAATCTTAAAAAGTTTTTTACCATTTACTTTTTCGAAGTTACGATTTTTCATAGAATTTTGTCTCCTTAATTAATTTATTGTTCCATACTTTTTAAATATATTGAAAAACATCATTTTTAACACATTGTTTACCTTTACTTCAATAAATCGAAAA
>ML777514.1:1337411-1351109 GCA_009831015.1 Picea engelmannii
AATTTTGATAAATCTTGATATCTGAAATGGGATCATTTTAATTCAATTTGGGTTTTCCTGTGTGATATGCCTACAAATGAGGAGCTTAAAAGATCAACTCTAATAAATTCTAGATGGGATGATCTGATCGAAAATGTCAATTGAATCATGAAGCAACCTGCTTTGATAGAGTATGTCAACAACACCCTTTAATGTTCTAATTGAAAATGTTGGGAACACATTGGCAAGTTCAAAGACATACATGTAATGGAGCTATGTCAAGTTTTATAACACCTTTAAAATAGGTATTAATTAATATAAATTTCAATTGCTTTAAAAATAAGTGACTATTGATTTTTCATTAAAAGTAAACTTGATTTTCCACAAATTTTTGCACAATTACATAGTGGCTCATGAAATGGTAATATTTTCATATGCACCATTGCATATTCATCCTACACAATAATAACCTACATTCTTTGCTTCTATTAATTGCACATTATAAAATTATTTACTTAACATGCGCTCGAGGCTTGGCCGTGGGGGCTAGGGCGATGCCCGGCATGGGACTGTGGCTTAGCTGCAGGGTGGCTGGGGCGATGCTGAGCATCGCCCTAGCCCCCACGGCCAAGCCCCGAGCAAAAAATTCAAAGCATCTTCTGAGTATTTTTGTGGGTCTTTTAGGGTTCCTTGTATCCCTTACTATTCTCTCAGTATTTGCACCAGGTTCAATGGATCTAAGAGTTGAGCCCGGGGACATGGTTTGCTCTATGGGCAGAAAAATGAACTGGCGGGGCAGGGACGCTCGCGCTGGAACAAAGAACTCCCCAATTGATGAGAGTGGATGCCCCAGAAAGAAAAAAGGCCACCGACACAGGCCTCTTACTATGCTATATTTTATTATTCTTGGCTTGGCCCCTCAAATATGCGTAAGACCCGACTGTACCAAAAAAGGCCTAGGAAATGATCTACCCATTTACGGGGATCAAGCGTATTAGAATTCATCTCCACGTGAGTTGTTCTACGGTTATTATCATTCCTTTGAGTTGTTATTCTTATGGATAAGAGTATTGGGTTTCTCGATTTATTCGGTGAAGCACTCCAACTCTACGTAACACATGTTAAGCTTCAAGGCATGCACATCCAACAAGCAAGGGTCCAAGGTTCAGTGCTCCTAAACAAAGGTAGAATTATTCTCCTACGGTGCTCCTACGAAGGCCTCCAATGCTCCAACACTCCACCTCCAAAGAGATTCAATGCTATAACACTCCCTCGCAAGCCATGTGTATCGCCTTTAATCAGCCTGCCTTATATTCTAGCTTATTTCCTTATTCCCCAAAACGAGAGGAAGAAAACCGCATGCATGCGGTTTTGAAAGTAACAAATAAACACGGTGTTTCGCTTTACTCCATTAGGTGCTTGGGACCCTTATCATATAAAGACCCAGTAACAAATTGACTGGAGGGGGGCGGGCTCTTATTTCTTTATTGAAAGGTGAAATAAACTTGTACCGAGCGCAGCGTGCGGCCATCCCGGAGGTAAATAGAAAGTATATGTAGATGCTATACGTGGAAGGGGAAGGCACTCCTTCATCCATTAGGGCTGACGAATTCCCAATTCCCAATTCCTAATTCCACAAGCACTGTAGAATCAAAAAAGAATGAGGGAAATCAGGTGACTTTTCTCTTTGGTTTTATGAAGTTTTTCTTAGCAATTTTTGTTGGCTGGCTTTGTGGCCTCCTCTTTAGCCCTGCTCACAAGGCTGTTAGGTCATTCTCGTTGGGTACTGACCAACTTCAGTGGAATCTGTCTGTCATTGGTTATGGAAAACTGACTCGTACTCTATTCTACTTGAATATTGTGACGCTTGTCTTTACATCGTTACTTTGGATCAAACCTATGGCTGATATCTTTATCTTACAGTCCAATGGGCATCAAAGGTTCAGTAGTGGTAAGTCTAGGAGTTTTCCATCTGATTTAGGTGTGCAGAAAATTCAGGTACACTCGAAGACCCTGGGCACCAGAAAAATATGGTAGCATGTATGGAAACAAAAGGGGATTTGGAAGCACCTGCACCCTTGTTTAGTCATTATGAGCATAGTTTGTGTCAAAGGAAAAATGGAGAGATCTTTGGTTCTACGAAGAGTCAAAATCCAAGCTTAGTCTCTTCTAATTTTAATATAGTTTATGATGAAGGAGAAGATACAAAATAGTACTTCTGGAGAAGGTTCTATTCATCCTATCAAGAAAACTGGACTCAGCAGATTGGCATGCCTGTTGAAGTTTTTAAACAATTTAGGGTTTGGTGTTTACTATGCACAACACTGTTGCAGTTGTTACTATTGTGGCCCAATTTTCAGATGTACTTGAATGAAGTTGTCTTAATTTGGTACCATAGATTGCATGGGAGCAGAGATCCAAACCTAGATTTTAGTAGGGCCAAACTTTTTCTACATAATTACTTCATTTGTCAAGTTGGATTGCAATTATTTATACCAGGTACTTTAGTGTTGCTAGTTTTAGGCCTATCTCAGATTAGAGGGAGCATTTTTGGTGGTCTGTCCTTGCCTGGAAGCTTTCTCTTTTCATCATCATTTTTTCAAGAAGAAACCCTTTTCATGGCTTGGTGGGTGCAATCTGTATGGGCTGTATTAACCTGCTCAAACCTTTCCCTTTACCGTCTTGGGTTTTTGACAGTCTCATAGCCTGCTCACAGGTCAATTCCAACGAATGAATAGATTAAGTTCAATTGTTTCTTATTCGATGCTTTGGAAATATACAATATTTAGCATATTTATTTTATGCAGAGTTTTATATATAAGTTTAAGAGAGCACAACTTTCCCATCTTCAAGATTTTATTTTGTTTTGTTATGCCTATAGGTCTACTTGCTTTTGTGCTTTGGATTCTGATTTGTAGCTTCACATGATATGCATGATTAGTGTTTGGAATTTGCATTTGTAATTTTGTTCTATTCCTGTTGTTTCCATCCTTATTTCTATTGTGCAATATTGTTTGTAAGCTCATTATTAATATAGGAAGATAATGCAGTTCTTAATATATCCCTTGCCTTACCATGTGGACATATTTCATTCAGCACATTTCACGCACCTCCCCAACAAAATAAAATGTGATGTAAAAATACTACCCTATAAATTGTTGTCAGTAAGAGATGCATGATGCAATGGAAGAAGAAAACACATTATAGCATAGCTGAACATGATATTTGATAAATCGATTTCCATATTTCTCCAAACCTTGTTTTCCCCTCATGTCATATGAAATGTATCGTTCTTTCTCATACATGTTACCTTCTTCCTTGGTGTTCTGTTTTTGGTTTTTTTGATGCTTAACTCTTTTAAGTTGCATGTATTTCAGTACTCTGTTTAATCTCACAAGCACATATTCTCCTGTACAAAACACATCAGCGTCCTTTGGCTTAAGAAGCTGGTCTGCTCTCCCTCTCTACGATTCTTTTTCCAATTATGGCCATGGTCTCTACTATTGATTTTAGTTGTTCAATATGGTGAAGGTTTTAAAATCTTCGTATCTCAAACCACCAATTTTGAACTCTAATAAGCACTTGACTCCTGCAACATTATGAGTTAACACCTTTCCAAGTATGGACATGGCTCTCTACTTTTGATTTTGGTTGTTCAATATGGTGAAGGTTTTATAATCTTTGTATCTCAAACTACCATTTTTGAACTCTAATAAGCACCTGACTCTTGCAGCATTACAAGTTAACACACTAGATGGAAAACCATCAGAATTTTTGAAAATCTATCATGGTTATTACTACTAGCCTTGAGCTATGAGCTTGAACAAGAATGAATGCTATTGAACTGAGGGGGGTAATCATAAGAATTTTTTATGAACAACAAGTTTTGATGAACAATTGTAGTTTATACTATTTAATTGCAAATTCTGATTTTGAGCTGGCAAAGTTCAGGGCTCAAACGTGACTTTGTGCTTATTAGGCACCTGAATCCACACCATGGCTAGATGGGTATGCACTGACCACTGACAAAATTTTTATGGTAGCTGTTCACCTACTCATGAGTCATGATTTTGCTCATAGCGGTCCAAGTGACCAAGTGCACTCTCCAAATCACCTCACCCCTAGGAGGGTGACAGCCTATTAATTCACCTCTATGTGCCTTGAAGAAAAGCTTACCCATAAACTACTACAATGTATACTTGACTTTTTTTTTGTTAGTTATGTTTGTTCTTTCAGTCATTGTCCCCTTTGCTTCAATCTTCAACCATATTATTATGATTAATTCTTTTAGTATTTTTTATGGTTTAATTTGGAGTTTTTTCTGATTTATTTCAACACTCTTCTTTCCCTGGGCAATAACAAGTGGCATCTTTCTCTTTGAGTTTGCATATTAATAGTTCTATAGTGCACTTTTATATTTGTCAACCAATATCCTAATGTGCACCAATGGATAGTGTACTTGCTTATAGAAAATATAATCAAGGCTAAGAAGAGCTCCAAGAAATACTTTATGAGATATTTTCAATAATTATAATATCGCCCTTGAAGCATACAAGGTAGGTTGAAGATATATGAATGCCTGGAAGAAATTAAAAAGTTCATTAATAATACATATGAGTACTATGATGTTGTTGATTCTGTTTGGTGGGAGTCTTTTTTCAATAGTCAAAGTGACATAATTTCAAGATCAACAAATAAAGATACAATGTTGAGGACTCCATTTCATTGGCCACAAAATATGCCAAGCGAATCTGAAGAAACAAACATGGTTGAAGTTCAAGAATCTCAAGGTGTTATTGAGATTACGCAAGCAGATGAAAGAGAAATGTATATTGGTTCGTGAAGGTCACGTGCACAACGTGAAGCCATGGAATATCTTTATAGGGGTTCAGTACAAGATATTAAGGAGGGTAGCATGATTGTAGTTTTAGCGATTGAGGATCCACATGGTTATCCATTCTGGATAGGAAATGTTATAAAGATTGAGAAAGAAAATGTTGATGTTGTTTCAATTGAAGTGCATTGGTATGCAACAAGTACACACCCATTCAATGGCGTGTACAAGCCAGAGATGGTGGTTGAGAAACATGTCAATAGAAAGAGAAAAAGAAAGGGTCAAAATACAACTCGTCGTTGCACTGACCTCTTAAAATTAGAGGATGTTGACATACTTGTTTATGACTTCAATTTGACAAAGAGAGGAACTCTTCGCTCCAAGACAACAAAGATTATCAAGACGTTGCTACCGCAAGAAATAAATGCAAGATGGGAGTCTGTTGAACCTAGCCGTAGATCTAAAATACATTTGACATCTGAAAAGTTGGGCATGAATGTAGACTCAAATGGTGCATTCATCGATAATAGAGGAGAGTATGGATCATCTACATCTTCATAAAAACATTCATCTGAAGACAATGTAGACTCTGATGGTATTTTAGAAAACATGAGTCAATTTGAATAAGTGTATGGAACATTTTAAGAATTTTTGATCCATATGATGTTTGTATAGTAACTAAAAAAGAGCATTGAACTTACATATGGTCTTATATGAAGTTATGAATCTTTTGTTATGTTTTATGAATGATGTGTTTTTTTATTATGGATAATATAATAAAATTTCTTAGCTCATATGTTATGAATATGGTCAATAAAACAAAACTTTTAAGAAACTATTTACATGTCATTCAATGCAACTTGTATTTACTTTTTTATTGTTAAAAGGGAAAAATTATTAAAAAGTGACGTTGAATTTTTAAAGTATATTTTGATATTTTCGTGGCATTATGTATTACCTTCTGCTTTGCGTGATGATAACATTTAAAAAGTAAACATTTAAGGGTTGTTTTTATGATTTTGTTTACAGTAATGATGAGTTCTTTTACCACATTATAAAACTGTGTCACTTTAATACCCCTATTTTAGAATGGGTGCTACTGGTAGAAGTACTTTTCAATTTGATGGTTGATTTTGAGGTTTTGGTTTTAATGGTACCGAGTGATAAAAATACGATTTCAAATGATCTCAAAATTTAACGTTTTGAAAAGAAAAAAAAAATCAAAAACATCTTCTTTTTTTTAGGTGTTGATTTTAAGGTTTTTCTGAGCTACTGTCTAAGTTTTGAAGGCCATGTTTGAAAAATGTTGTAATTTTGACCCCGTTTTAAAAAATGGCGCTACCGGTAGTACCACATTTTGATTTGGGGGTTGATTTTGATGTTTTTTATGCAAAAACATAGGTTTTTTGGGCCAGAGTTCTCGTTTTGAGGTCATAGTTCTCATTAAGTTGGTAACTATGTTAGTTGGGCAATGACACCAGAGTGACCTTTTTTGAGCAGCTTTTCCATGCGATGGAAACTACTGATCTCAGGTGAATCAACAATGATGCCTTGAAATCTATATTGGTGGCCTTTCTGATCTAATTGCATGGTTAATGCCTTAAAATCCATGAGAATGGGACCCAAATTTCTTAGCTAGTTTGCACCCAACACAATGTCACAAGCACCCATGTGGATGGAAAACATATGGGATTTTAGGTGGTAGTCATCGATTTGGAGATGCACATTTTCACAGTGCCATCTACATTTCATGGAACTATTGGCAATCATGATTTAGAAATTATTGACAACATGGATGTAGCTATGAGTTTCTTGGGCAATGTGACGATGAATAAAATTATGGGTGCTTCCACTATCAACCAGAATTGACCTTTCGATGCTTGATGTAACCGATTAACTTGAGGGTTTGGGGAGCGGAAAAGCCAGTGAGAGCATTGAGGGAAATGAGGGGTTCTACTTCGGGAGGGTCTGAGGGAGGGGTTATGTCAGTGATTTCAAGTGACTCAGACACAAGGGGAGTTTCAACATCCTCTTCCGAAATATCCTCAGAGATGGTCATAAAAAGATTTTGTTCCTTACACTTGTGGCCTTGGAAATATTTGTCATCATAATTATAACAAAGGCCTTTGAGTTGGCATTCAATGATTTCAACCCTGGTCAATTTTTGTATCTTTAATGGGGCGGAGGGAGCAGTGGAAGTGATGGGTTTAGGACGAGGGATAAAGGAGGGTTTTCGGTTTTGAGAGGATACCACCTGTTGTGTTTATTTATCTCTTTTAGTAGCCTCCACCCAACTCGAGGGTCGAGACATGAGGACATGGGCCCGAATATCCTCCTTGAGGCCACTGATAAAACACTCTCGAAAGAAGGCATCAGTCATGCCCTCTATGCGAAAAGCCAGGCGCTCAAAGGTAGCTATGAATTCTTCTACTATTCCTGATTGTTTTCAAATTTTTCAAATGGCCCAAATGGGTGGTGTCCGTGTCAAAGCGTTCATAAAGCTCAGTCACAAATTGGGTCCAAGCAATATACCCTTGACGAGAAGTTTTTCTCCATTGTCACCATTGTCAACGTTCTTGATCTAGATGGAGAACACCATACCGGAGTTTGGCCAAGTCATTTGTAATGTCGTATAAAGATAAATAATGTTCCATTTGGGTTACCCAACTAGTGGGGTCCGAACCATCAAATTTGGTCACATCCACCCGCGGAAGGCGTAGGTCACGTTGAAAGTGATGGGGCTGAAAGGTATGGGAATGGAAGGAATGTTCACCTTCAGTGTTTAGAGATGCTTTAGAGAAGGGGTCATCTGTAGGGATCTTCAGTTTGGTGCAGAGTGATGCAAAGACAGATTCAAGATGGGTGGTCAGTGCTTGTTTGACTTCCTCCATTGAGGACTGCATGGTTGTATTTATAGTTGTATTGATGGATGAATCGATGGAGGCAACATTAGCACTAAGTTGTTTCACTTCTTTTTGGGTCTCGAGGAAAACATATTGCAAGGTGTTGAAGCGAGCTTCCAAATCTTGGCTGTGTATGGGCCATGAGGATGGATGAATTGAAAAGAGACGGACGGGGTCAAAAATTTTACTGAAAAATGATATAGATGAATGTGATAAGGGCAAAGAGATGAATCCAATGGAATAGGTCTCAAATAATGGTGAAAAAAATTTCAAACTTTTTTTATACTCCGGTCTGAAGAATACTGTAGTGATGAAATCCCCAAATGCTTAACCAGAAAGAAATGTGTATTTACTTGGCAACTCGAACACAATTGTGCAACAACAAATCTTGTCTATTTTAATTTGTTTATGCTTGTGTCCCCCAAGGGTTAAGTATTCAAGGGTTCTACAGACAAGGGTTTGCCTTATGCTATAGCTCTCTGATATACGTGCTGGGTCCAACAGTAGTACTCGGCCCAATATCTCAGGGCACTAACTAAGGAGGATAGACCGTACCCTTAGCCATACTACCTGACTACCCAGGTACTAGAGATTATCTTCCCAAGTATTGTTCTCGGTGACACTATAGCAGTCCGGCGTCCGATAGGTTTATCTAAAGAGGGCTTCAGGAAATCTAGGACGATCCGTACACAGGTGTTGTTTGATACGCTATCACTCGGAGGGGTACCAATAGGGGTTACAAGAGTGGTGAACAGATGTGCGCTTAAGAACCACTTGTATTTCCTGCATGTATGAATCCATCAACCGTGGGTTTATGTGCGTAACGACAGATCTTTGTTGCTTAAAGACATTAGAATACGTCTCTACCCTGAAGAAAAAAAAATCCCATAATTTCTGCCAAGAAAAATGCTCTGATACCACTTGCAAGATACTAGATATAAAAAGTATGCAGAACAAAAATAAAATGCTAGAAATGGCAGAGTAACAGTAATATAACCGGCATAATCTCCACAATAACACATAAATGATATAAGAACAATAGAAATAGCACTTTGATTCAGAAAGCAATGTTCATGGGCCTCTTCGAGGGGGCAACCTCCAGTCGAGCAACGTTCTATTACAATAATCTCCAAGCTAGGGTTTGCATACCCTCGACCCTTATTTATACTAAATATGTCTATAAAGATAAGCATCTAGAGGAAGATCATTTTAGAAGTGGAAGCTTCTATTAGGTCTTCTTACATCCACCTTATTCTATTTTATTGAAAGGCCTTATTAATATTGACCTTTATTACATCCGAATATATTGATCTACCTATGTGCGGGTTAGGACCCTAAAAAAAATCTGGAATGGGATCAAATTCGCCCCCTTGAGAAGCTACATTGAAGAATTCGTCAAAACGAAGTTGAAACGGGTCGCCGACGAAAGGCAACAGAAAAATCCATCAGCAAGCAAATAGAAAAAATACTTATATGTACAATCGTTGTAAGTCTATATTGATAACATTCTGCTTTGTTTATCAATCCACTTATTCCACCTTTTTTAAATAGAAATCTCTAGCCAAAGACTGATACCTTCTCATTTCTTATTTCCAGGTATTACACTCTACCGTCACCCACTTCTTCTTTCCATTGTCCTATTTCTTGTACATATTTCTCTTATGGTCCATAGGAGCCCCAATCCCAATCTATGTGACAAACACATTTAAATTTCTAGGAATATGTAACAAACTATTATTTTTTGATATATTCCAAAGAAAACTATTTTTATCTCCTTTTATATTTATGTGCTCCTAAATTTTTATCCTCAATTATGCTGAATGTCGAGACATTGTGTTTATTTTATTTAAATTGTCTTTTTCTCATGCATATATTTTCCCGTTGGGTTTGCGGATACTTTGCAGGAATATGTAACACACTTTATTTTTTGATATATTCCAAATAACACTATTTTTTTATCTCCTTTTATATTTATATGCTCTTAAATTTTTATTTTCAACTATGGTGAATGTAAAAAAATTAGAACATAACAATATGGATTATATAGTTTCAATAAATAAATCGGACTCTAGAGGCAAGTGTCATTTCTTGCATGGTTACGGCATGTCTTTCATCTGTCCCCGCTACTTTTTCCCCATCCATATGCATTTATTCCCAATTTAACCTAACAGAGACTATGCTCCCATGAAACGCTTGTTAATATTATATTATCTATTGGAGGTTGTTGAGAGATTTTCTCAATCCCTCTAATTGTGCAATTTCTATCCTAGCTGACCAACAAGTCAACCTGATTAAGGGGAAAAGAAGAGTTGGCCTTTATGATAATGTTAATCTGTTGTAGAGGTTGTTGAGAGATTCTCTCAACCCCTCTAATTATGCAATTTCTGTAATGAAAAGAAGAGTTTGCCTTTATGATATATGTTACACTCAAAGTGATAGACTAGCTGATATTCTCATTCAAATAGAGGAGCAATCTAGCAAGCAATCAGGAAATAAGTCTAAAAATCAATTAGAAAAATATTTTTTTATTTTAGTAAACCCTTTCTCTATGTTTAAAATAAATTGAATCTGAATTCAATTATATAATTGTGTAAAAATAAAAAAAATAATACAAATATTTTTGTTGTTTAATGTTTACTTTTCTATTTTATTATATGGTATCATAGCTAATAGCTCTGGCTTAACTCCATCACAAATCTTGTCAAACAATCTACATTAATAATATTCCTTCATGCTAATTTTTTCATAGAAAAGTTCTCTCAATAGTGAGCCCAATCTTCAACATTCTGCTTATTTTCTAATGGAATGTGGATATATATTGATTTTTAAGTGGAAAGGCGTACACCTATTGATAATGGGCAGATTTAATAGGGGTTTAATGCTTAATAAGTTTTCTATGGACATGATTAAATATGGCTGAAATATTCTTAGTAGTCACACAAAATAAATGGTTGTGATTTCAATCATTAACTTCCTAGCTATTATAAAGGCATCCGTTTATGTGTTTACTTTTCTACATTTACCTAATCATTAACACCAAATAAATGAAGCTCAACCGTTTAATCAATAATAAAATTTAATATATTTTTTTAAGGATTCTTTTCATCTTATCAGCCTTTTGGCGTTGATCAGCCACAATTATGTGGCTGTGCTAGTTTTATCTTATAGTTATGAGAACCCGAATTGCCTTTATATCTTGGAATGATCCATCAGGTTTAGGAGTAGGCTAATTAAAAAGTAATTTTTTTTCAGAATTTTATTTTTCAGTGAAAAAAATGGACCTAAATCTTGTCAGATTTTCAGGAGTAGTCTGAGTTTAGCATGGGTCAAAATTCCATGCATTTCAAAAAGTTATCCACAGATTTTGTCCTATTTTAAACCAACCCAAATACTCTGAAAATTGAACAAAATTCTAGATTAACCCAAAATTTAAAAATGAGCAAAAACTTATCGAAAAAATAACTAAAAAGAAAAAATTGCTATCAAATTAACCCATCAAAACTAATCTATGGCCATCACTCGCTTTTCAAGATTATGATTTAAAATAGATACAACTGAACTGATCTCATTTAGAGTGCTCCCAATCTGGACAAATCTTATCAAACAATCTTTTAATTACGAATCAAACGCTATATTCCAAATAATAATTGAATAATTGCCTGCAAAGGAATCGACTACCCGATCTGTACTGTGCACGAACGTCGACAATAGATTAAAACTGAAAATATTTTAATGCCAGCGTATAAGCCATTTATCATGTTGTAGATTTATAGCACCGTCATAATGGATGAAGGGTAACTGATACATTGAAGAAAAAAGTTATTAAACTTAGGAGCTGAGATTGAAGAAATAGGAGAGGAAAGTAGATGTGTTAACTATACAAAATATTTTGTTATCCGGGAAGCTAAAGACCCAATGGAACAAATTTCACAAAAACTGTCTAAAATAATATAGTTCATGTTAAAAATAAATTTAAGAAGAAATGGTCTGAAATAGTTCATGTTATATTTTGAAATAGTTTAAATCTAGATATGTTTAAAAGATGACATACTATCACATGCCTAGATAATTGAAGAGATTACAATGGAGCAAAGGCTATTATATTCATATTTTAATTGTATATTAGACACTTAGAAAAAAAATATAGAACATATTCATATTTTAATGTTATTACCATCACATATATTACTTTGATATAGAACATAGGAGTTAAAAATTGATTTAAACTACCTAAATAATAATAATCAATAACATTAAAATGAAAAAATACCATCACACAAACTAATTCAATATTTTTATATTTAATGTAAATTTCAAAAAAATTATCATCACAGAAATTGATTCAATATTTCTATATTTAATAATTATAGTTATTCAAAATTATATTAGAAAGAAAATATTATACTTTGAGCTAATTAAAATTGATTTTAATATAATTTCAGAAGTTTATTTATCATTAAATAAAAGTAATTTTAATTTCAATAATAATAATAAAAAAAAACTATCATTATACAAACTGTCTTAATATTTCTATATTTAATTTTAATTTCAATAATAATAATAATAATAAATCACTATAAGAGAAACTATCTTAATATTTTTATATTTAATAATCACATTTGTTAAAAGATATATTTAATTATTTATATCATTAGGTCAAATTAATGACCTTTTAATCACGAGTTAGAATTAATGGTCTTTTAATCACAGATGCCATTTGTGTGTGGACATGATTTAGTATGCTATTAGTCACAATAAATAAAGGGTTGTGATTTTCCATTAACTTCTTTACATGACAAAACATATCTGTTCATCATTAAAAAAAAAAATGATTAAGGTGATTAACATAATAATATTTTATCAGATAATTGTTCCAAAAATTTTTAATGCTAGTGACCCAATTTAAAGTTTTTTACTACTTTTTGTGTTTTAATTTTTTTACTATTTTAAATTTTTTTGAATTTCAACTACTTTTTAATTTCTTTACCAGCTGTCTTCAGTTTTGGTAAGAGTAATAAATTCTTTCACTTAACGATCCATTAAAGAGAGCATTAAAACGACTCTTCATAATGCTTGCTAATTTCTTTTGGTATTTCCTGAAATGCCAGGCTGAATGGATCGATCCATTACTTAGGGTATTGGATCCACTCTTTAAGGTGAATGCATCCTTCACAGTGCGTGGGAATGAATTCTTTTTGATATTTCATGAAATGATAGGATGAAAGAAGAGCACAAGAGTTTCTATTTCCAAGAAAGGTGAGCACATGAAAACAATAGATAGCCAATATTTATTTCAAGGGCGAAGATGTAGCCATTGATTGGGCTTAAGGGAGAGCAGGTTCTTAAAGTACTGTCGGCTTAAGGGAGAGCAGGTTCTGAAGGTATTGCCGGACGATTTACTGCATTAAGATCCTCCGTTGGTACATAAGGAATTGGTCAAGATAAGCACGGGTGTAGTTGTAGGTCAAGATAAGCACGGGTGTAGTTGTAGTGAAGAACACTGAGAATAATACTATTCAAAAATTCATGGGAGATCGAATTGTACTGCAAATCTTAGCTTTTTATTTGAGTAGGAAAATAATTCAAAATTTGCATGAAGGAGTTCAAGATTCAAGTTTGTTTATAGCAGTTGCAGCAAAATAATACAGTAAGAGAATTAACCCGTTCATTTCGAAGTACTTCCATATGGCAGAGGTAGTGCTAAAGAAGACTTCCATGATGGTTTCCATGAATACCCATTCATGATTTTGTAGGCATTTCATTCTTGTTTAAACAGGCTGATTCCGATGAATGATGCCTTCCTGGTATATCAACCATATTTTTAAATGTGGTTGTACCACATTTTTAAATGTGGTTGTGCCATATTTTTAAATGTGATTGTGCTAGTATATATATATATATATAATAAAATTAATTTCAAATAAAAATAGTTTAAATATTTAATCACCATTAAAAACATATCATATAAAATGGTACCAAATA
>ML777514.1:1352010-1388966 GCA_009831015.1 Picea engelmannii
AGAACCGCAAACGTAATAAACAGTGGGAGACGACTGTATTCTAAGGATGTCATTAGAATGGGTAGCCATGACCTTTGGCTCCAGTAAATGGGATTTCTCGGCATTCATAAACACAGTCTGGAGCTTTTCTACGCTGTTGTAAACATTCGTAAGGCAGCCAATTCTCGTTGCGCAATTCAACGCTGAAAGCAATTTGATAATAGAACCGGTTGGCAACGTGAGAAAGCTGAAGAGAAGATCTACAAAATCCTTTCCTGCCTCTGCATACAATATCTTCCGACTTTTCTTATTCACCAGAAGCCTTAAATTCATGGAACTAGCAGTTTTAGATGCCATCCTGATCACTTGACAAGTTCAAAGGAAAACGTGATAACAGAGTAGAACTAATGCCAATAAGAAGAAATTCTCATCGATTTAAAGGCGAAGACGAGTAGGCTGTAGCACACCACCAAAAGATGAGAACATTTTACTGGAGCGTCAAGTACTTTGTGAATGATGCGATAAACCATTATTTTAGATTTTTTCATACGACCATAGATTTTCGAATTTAATAACACTTGTGGCGTGCATACGTTGACGTCCTTTCTTAAATGTTGATGTGAAATAATCCACAAAATGTTTTATGAATACCACGCGTGAACTGTCTGTTTCGCTAATGCTTTAGATACTCATTCAGGCTGCTCAATCTATCACAAAATTGATTAGAATTGTTTTCACTTTAGTATATATATCTGTTAAATATAATAATGAAAGTATTGTTTAAGAAGATAGGGTTAGTATATATACCACAAAATTGATTAGAATTGTTTTCACTTTAGTATATATATCTGTTAAATATAATAATGAAAGTATTGTTTAAGAAAATAGGGTTAGTATATATACCTGTTAAATATAATAATAAAAGTATTGTTTAAGGAGATAGGGAGAGAAGGAGTAGGTATGAAATGATTATATGACAGAAATATTTATTACAATAACATTGGGGGAAGTAAAGGCAACAATAAGACTTCAAAGTTTTTGGTTAATAAGATATCAGATAAATGAGATTTAAAATTTAAAATTAAGCATTATTTTTTAAAACTTTAGATAAACTCGTGTATATTTTATGGTCAACTATGAACTAATAGAAAGTCAAACCTAACTTAACACTATATACCATGCCTATCAACAAGTATAATAAGACTCCATTTAAATTTCTCAATTTTACACAAATTAATTAAAATTACTTTTAATTTGAATGACACCCCATTCAAATCTCTATATCCCATAAAAATACTATATGAGAGATATGGATTTACATATCATGGTGTTTATACGATACTTTTAAGAATATATAGGTATATTAAAGTGTAAAAATTTTGGGAAATTTCACAAAATTTTAAAATATCAATTATAAATGTTTAAAATTTTTTGTAAAAATATTTAAGGATTTTATATAATTAAATTTAATCATTTTTATAGTATAATACTTTTATTTTTATAGTATAATACTTTTATCTTATAAAATTTAAATTGAAAATTAAAAAATATCGTTTTGATAAAAAAAAAAACATACAAAATTAATTTTATGGACTAATTATTTTAGGAAAAAACGAGAATTAAAGAGTATCGTTTTGAAAAAATACATACAAAATTAGTTTATGTTGTCATTTAACTTGATGGATAAGAAGGTTGAGAAACGATACTACGTAGTACCGTGTATGAAGATGTGTACGAATATTAAGATTTAGATGAAGTATGAGTTGGTGGAGTGTTTATGGAGTGCGATTTATCACTTACATGAGGCCAAGTAGAGGGGAAGGAAAACAAAGGCAGGAGTGGGGACATGAACTATGTTCAAACGGGATCGTCGCGGCCATAAAATGTAGATGTAATTAGTGAGGACTGTAAGGTAAGGTCGCATGGCCAAAGACCATGATTTTTTTGGGCCAATACAATAGAGATAGAGCCAAATGTTTATTATCGTCACTTCATACTTTTATATGCAATTGGATTAATTCATTAAGAATCTAATTAAATTAATATAGGCTCGAATGTTTATTACACTTGTTTTTTGATTCTATATAATGTAAGAAGTGGGTTAATTCATTAACAATATATTTAATATGAGTTGGAAGTAAAAAGAAACATAAGACATTATATCTTTTCTTTTTCATAAAGTTTTTATTTCTATAGTTTTTTAATTTAAAAGTTTTTAGAAATTTAAAAAAGTGGCTAAGAGATCTGTAAGGTTTCAAACCAAAAAAAACATAAAAAAAAATTCATATTAATATTTAAAGTATAAAGAACTTTGATATTAATATTTGAAAGAATATAAAAAATAGATGAAACAATCAATATTAAAAATAAATGGTATTGATATTTAAAACAAAATTTAAGAAAGAGATTTTATTATGATGGGGTGTTAGAAGGACGTTATGATTAAGAATCACATGGAGGGGAGGTGTTATCACCTAATTTGTATTGAAAATTTTTCTTTACCATCTCTAAACTCTTATTGAGTGACAATTTTTTTTTAACTTCTCTAAAGTTTTATTGAGTGAGTATGATATGTTTGCAAAATTGAGTTGGTTTGGTTTGGTTTGTTTTAAAGTTTTGAATGACTTGTGGTAGTACTACTTGAAACCAAATAATGAAGAGTTTTAAAGATTTAAAAATTGGTGCTACCCAAAATTGTTTCAAAACTTCACGTAGCGACTTTCCATACACGAAAATTCAAATGTATTACTAGAAGTTTTCTACGGGATTATTTTAGAGGCCAACTTCCTTCGGGATTCCTGACCCAATGAGGAGGAATTTCAAAAATATGAAACATGGGTTTTTTTTTTCAGAACACACCCAATTAGGTGCAATACCAGCAATTTCCCAAAATAAGGAATGGATTGGGATCTTTGGGTGGATCTATGAACATTTTTTTTTCTAAATTTTGTTTTCCTAAAAGACGTCAATGGAGCATCTACATCATCAATTTGACCTAGGAATTAAATCTATCTCCCTCCTTGATAATTTGAGCCAGCTAATATAAGAAGTGTTGAGTCTTCTCCAAACATCCTTATCTCCAAAAATCAGTTCCATATTTGATCAAAGTCAAACCAGGATTTCCAGCCAACAAATTAGCATTCAAATCCACATTTCTAGAAAGGAGTTGAGCAGAGAAGCATTTGAACACTAAAAATAGGGGACTTCCTTTTGCAAGGAAGAAAGGGGTTAGAATAAAATAGAAGATGGTATGACTAGTATCATTGTAAGTCTGAGGGCGTTTGTTCTTTGTTAGATTTTTATTATAAAATATTCTTAAGAGCTTTATCATCAATTTACATAATATTCATTGTTCTTTATCTTATTTTATGATTTTACTTGAATAAATAACAGTTATTAAGCATCACTGATTGCTCATGATTTATATATTATCATGCAGTGAAGCTTCGTTGCATTTGCCTATGGTTCGTGTGTTTTGTTCAAACATTCTCCATTCAATGCCCATAAATCATTTATTTTTATATATGGGGTTGACCTAGCATAGGTCACTTTATGATTCATATTTTTTCTCATTTTTTTCTATATGTCATAATGCCAATTATCTTATCATATTCAACTCAATTTCGTTTGATCCATAGAATGTTAACAAATGAATCCATTTCCCAATGGTCTTGATCACTGATCTATAAGTGTTAATTCTCGTTTCTACTCAATATTCTTTTCTTACCCTCTTGATCAACCAACCAACTGAATGTTAACAAATGAATCCATTTCCCAGTGGTCTTGATCACTGATCTATAGGTGTTAATTCTAGTTTCTACTCAATATTATTTTCTTACCCTTTTGATCCACCAACCAACCAATGTTAACAAATGAATCCATTTCCCAATGGTCTTGATCACTAATCTATAGGTGTTAATTCTCGTTTCTACTCAATATTCTTTTCTTACCCTCTTGATCCACCAACCAACTGAATGTTAACAAATGAATCCATTTCCCAATGGTCTTGATCACTCATTTATAGGTGTTAATTCTAGTTTCTACTCAATATTATTTTCTTACCTTCTTGATCCACCAACCAACGAATGTTAACAAATGAATCCATTTCTTACCTTCTTGATCCACCAACCAACGAATGTTAATAAATGAATCCATTTCCCAATGGTCTTGATCACTAATCTATAGGTGTTAATTCTCGTTTCTACTCAATATTCTTTTATTACCCTCTTGATCCACCAACCAATCGAATGTTAACAAATGAATCCATTTCCCAATGGTCTTGATCACTGATCTATAGGTGTTAATTCTAGTTTCTACTCAATATTCTTTTCTTACCCTCTTGATCCACCAACCAAACAATGTTAACAAATGAATCCATTTCCCAATTATTTTGATCACTAATCTATAGTTGTTAATTCTCCTTTCTACTCAATATTCTTTTCTTACCCTCTTGATCCACCAACCAACCAAATGTTAACAAATGAATCCATTTCCTTACTATGATGGGATTCTGCGTCATGTGAAAGTTTTAATATGTTGGATTCAAGGTACCATTCAAGCGATAGGGAATTAATTCGAAAATACTTTGGTTACAATGACATTTACTCTGAAACTTCATTGCGATGAGACCCCCGCCCGAGATAGACAACACTATATCGATAGTTTCATTGCGATGAGACCCCCGCCCGAGATACACAACATTATATCGATAGTTTGATGGCTTAGGCTGTAATTGGCATGTGTTTTAGCTGGCTCTGCTCTCGATGCTGGATTTCATCAACCTAGTAGGTTATTTGGCACCACAAGGATATTCATGGTGCACATTTGTGGTCATTCCAAAAGAGGGAAAGGTTACTATCGAGGGAATAATAGAAATTTTAGGGTATGAATTGTAGGGTAGTGTCGTTCCAATTTTCTTTTCATAAAGAATATAGACCTTTTGAACAATATATGCAATATTTTTTCACGCAACCCAATCTCCAGCAAGATGTGTACATAAGGATTTTGTTCCACCTAAAGTAATACAATGATTTTTAACTTACAAAATAAATATAGAATAGACAATCAATATTTATGTATACACACCATAATAATTACTAAATAAAAGAAAACAAGAGAAAGCATATGTTAAAAAAAAAGAATTGAAGAATAAATGCAATTTATCATCAATTTTATCTCGAACAAATATTGTAGAATTTAATAGAAATAGATTAAATAAACATCTCATAATAATACATTACAGTTTTCTATAAATATATAAAAACATTTATATAAATTAGTTAAATTTCATTAAGAAATAAATTAAAAAATTCATCAAACTTATATCCAATAAATATTTTATAATTTAATAAAAATAAATTAAATAAACATTTCACAATAATAAACTATATTTTTAATCAACACATCAAAGTACTTTTATAAATTAATAAAATTAGATTAACTATGCATCCCACTATACTATATTCCTTTCAACATTTTCATTAAGAAACAAGAGAAAGAATATGTTAAAAAGAAAGAATTGAAGAATAAATGCAGTTTATCATCAATTTTATCTCGAACAAATATTGTAGAATTTAATAGAAATAGATTAAATAAACATCTCATAATAATACATTACATTTTTCTATAAATATATAAAAACAATAATAATACATTACATTTTTCTATAAATATATAAAAACATTTATATAAATTAGTTAAATTTCATTAAGAAATAAATTAAAAAATTCATCAAACTTATATCCAATAAATATTTTATAATTTAATAAAAAAAAATTAAATAAACATTTCACAATAATAAACTATATTTTCAATCAACACATCAAAGTACTTTTATAAATTAATAAAATTAGATTAATTAATAATATACTATATTACTTTCAACATTTTCATGATATTTTCCAATAACATATAAAAACATTTTTATTAATTATTTTTATAAATTAGTAAAATTAGATTAACAATGCATCTCACTATAATATATTACCTTCCATGATATTTTCCATAATAATATATTACCTTCTTAATTTCTATGATATTTTCTAACAACACATAAAAACATTTTTATTAATTATTTTTATAAATTAATAAAATTAAATTAACAATGCATCCCACTATAATCTATTACCTTTTTTTATAGAACTTTCTCCATTTCCATGAGAAAGAAGATATTTAGTTTTTATCTATGAAAACACATTAACTTTCACTTAACTTTTATCCATGAGAATACAAAGTAGAATAGTAGATAAGTATCAATATTAATCCCTTGTTTTTCTATTCATCCAGTAACACCATCCTTGAAACAATGTTGAGTGGGTGTAATCCGTGTATTCAACCAAAAAAAACACTAAAAAATTGTATGATAAGTCATGTGTAATCCTAGATGGGTTGGGATGTTGAGAGGGCCTAAGGACGGAAGATATTGCAAAGCTAATATATTTTTCAGAGGATAAAGAAAGACAAGAGGGCATTTTTGGACTAAAGAAGTGTCTTTATAAGGGATTAAAGAAGTATTTTTATAAGGGATTAAAGAAGTATTTTTATAAGGCACAGTTAAGAAAGGAAAGGAGGCGCTGATTAAAGCTCCTTTGGCTAAGTTAAGGGTGGATAGGGTAGCTTTAGCTAAAGGAGTTCAATCAAATCATTGAAAGTCCATATGAATATGGTGGAAAACCTAGCACCCTATTTAAGGTGGTTTGTTTTTTGTTTTGATTGTGCGTTTGGGTTATTAGATACATACAATGTAAGTCATGTTTTTTGTTTTGATTGTGCATTTGGGTTATTAGATACATACAATGTAAGTTAGACACACTATCCATTACTTAATGTTAACAATGACAACTTATACATTTGATAGTGCTAAGGTGAGGTTATAAATCAATGCTAGCATAATTAATATTATACATTTGATAGTGCTAAGGTGAGGTTATAAATCAATGCTAACATAATTAATAATAGACGAATGGTCATTGACATTTCTGGATATAAATTATGTTAGGAGGTTTGAAATGTCCAACATTTTAAGTGGACACTCTACCCATTTTTAGGAAAAAAATCTCAATGTACATTATGACAAACTAGGAAAACCTACACACTAATGATAAAGCACTTGAATCTACATGGATATGTCTACAAATCTATGCTTCCATATTTCTTACACAATGCAATCATATTTTAACGTAGTCTAAAGAAAAAAGTTAAATTAAATATAAAATACTTGAAATTGATAATAATGTGTTACTTGTGCATAGCTTAAAACCAACCTTAACTAACATTTTTAATGGAAGTATATGCTAAATAAAATTCTAGTATAAACATCATGCTAGTTGAAATTAATGTGAGATTAAGATTGGATAAACAAGATGAGGAGTGAAATAAAAAATTACTCTATTAATTTCATGTAAGATTGGATAAACAAGATGACAAGTGAAATAAATAATTACTCTATTAATTTCATGTAAGATTGGATAAACAAGATGAGGAATGGAATAAAGCATTACTCTATCTTAAACTAACATGAAAGCTTTATTAAATATCATCCAAGTATTCACTCAATGTTTAAATTCTCAAATATTCAAATATATTAATATAAAAATATGTTTACTAATAATAATGATACTTATTATTAAAACCATATTTTATGTGTAATTTTTTAATATTTATTAACTAAAACTGATAATAACTTAATTTATATTATATTTTCTTACTTTCACAAAAACCATATTCTCATAAATATTTTCAAAATGTTTAAAATTTCTTAATTAACACTTCTAAAATTTTCCATATTTCTTAACTAAAAATTAATCCACTTATATATACTTATATAAAAATGTAATTTATAGATTTATAATATATTTTTATATTTTTACAAAATTAAAAAACCATAAAAAAAATATTTTATATATTAATCAAAAAGTTTAATATTTTAGACATTCCTTGTTCACTCACTCATCCTAAAACCATAAAAAAATAGTTATACTATATTTTCATATCTTTACAAAATCCATAAAACCATAAAAATATTTAATCAAAAAATTTAATATGTTAGACATTCCTTGTTGAATTACTCACCCTACTTTCATTAACATGATTTTGTTACTATATTCTACATGGATTTCCCATAGTCTCCTCGTAAAAGAGTGCACTAGATGTTGTGGTATGGTAATAAACAAGAAAGGTACACCCTATCAACTTCTTAATATTGTAAAACATGAGTTAGTCTTTTATAATTTTTAAGATTTAAAATAGAAACTTCAAATGAGATAATCATGCTCAACATTTAACTTTTATCTAGATATTAATGGGTAATCGCATTATGTCTTTTATTTACTATTTATGATAGAAAATTAGACCACTAAAATTATAAAATAATATTATTTTCTCCTTAAAGATATATATTAATATTAATACTAATATATGTAAAAAGGAATTGTTATAATTAATTTTAATTTTAATTATTTTTAACAATAAATATAAATATTGTATTAATAAAGAGTTGAGAAAAACTCATAGAAAAAAAAGTACATTAAAAGGAGAATTGTTCTTCAATTCACAAATCTATGGAGGATTACAAGTCAACAAGTTGTGGGTGCCAATACCCCCTCTTCACCTGGCATAAACTCATTATTTTCTTACCTTCTTAACGACGTCGTTTCATTCTATTTATGATGGCCCTCAAAGGTAGGTGTGCGTAACATCCAACACATAGCACACTAGCTAGAGGCAAGATGGACACAGGCTTGCTCGAGAAACGGTCACGGGTTGTGCTTCCCAGGAAGGAGGAAAGATGAGCTCCATCCCCGGTAAAACCACTCGATCAACACTACCCACTAATCTACCAAGCACTAGATAGAGGCATTGAGACAAGTATCGAACTAACCCCTGGAAGGACAGGGAGGGACTGGAAAACACTCGGTGACTAGTGATCAAACAAACACCGGTCACATCCGCCCAAGAAATCACATACAACCAAGCTAGAGACCAAGGAAGGATCGATCTAAGCCCAGGTTGATCAATCCAGGCAGGGAATATCCACCTGGAGCCATCCCACCTAGCGGTTGATACCAGTCGAGCGATACCAATCGAGCAAGACTGATCAACACCGGTTGCAAAGGGATGAGCAAGACGACCCCAGCTAACGAAAAAGCAAGACACATGATGGTCCAACCCAGTGAGAAAACACAGGGGGATCCATGCTAGCCAACTCAATGCTTACCACTAACCAATGGCCTTGCTTCCTGATGACCGAGCTTACCCTTGCTTCCAACTCAATGCTTAACATTGACCAATGCTTCCCACTGAGCAATACCAACCGAGACTGAGGAGACATACAAGCCTAGCAAGACTCTCCCAGCGTGATTAGCTCAATTGGTTAGCCCTATCATTTATATACCAGACCCTCAATCCTTCGCAAGGAAATAATGAAAGAATGGCCCTTAAAAATATGGGGGATTTCTCCTTAAAAGCCTCAAGCCCAATAAGAGAGATGGATCACAAGATAGTAAGCCCTGATCACTTGTTGGGGTCAGTTTTTACCCATACCTAGGTGTAGTAACTTGTACCATAGAATAAGCTATGCCCAAAGTATATAAACGAGACCCTTGGAGAGGTATCATTTATACTGAAGGCTGGAGGTATATAATAGCTTCTCAAGAGAGGGATTTTTAACCTCCCCATGCTCTATTGTTTACCTCACTATATCCATGTGTTCCCCGCTACCATCTAGATCAAGATCAATCTATCTGTAGTGTGGTTTCTCTCACTACCATCTAGTAAGCCATGGTGTTGTGCTTTCTCTTTATTCTATCTAGGATTGATCAGGACCTTACTGGGTTTACCTTTCAGGACTAGGTTTACCTTTCAGTCAGTTACCTGCCTGAGTTCTTTGAGGGTATCACCTTTCAGGACCAAACAAATTTGAGGGGAAGAAATAAGCGAATGACGCATAATAAATATTTTTCATATTGACTCAACTCATGAGTTATTAATTTATAGGGCAAAAAGAAATCCTAGAGTCACTGTATTATATCGATAATCAATATATTTCCTTAATAAAGGGTAGTCGGTATGATGGATAGTGAGGAGGCCATGAAAACTGGTCTGATGGAATGGATATCCGTTAAAAGGATGCAGTGAAAGGGAGACGTTAATAAATAGGCAACTAGAAGGCTTAGCATCTATAAGGTAATGCGACAGAGTTCATGGAGGTAATGCCATAGCGGGACGGTCATACGAAAACGTTCATCGATGGTAATTAATCTCTTTCCTGAGTAGTTGTAATGGTGGCGAAGCCGCTGTATGGACAGTGGAAGGATAGTTGTATATGGACGTAGATGGACGGGAAGAAATCTCTTTCCTTCTTTGATTGGGAGGGTGAATGCTTGGACCTGTTCTTAAATAAATGCTTGAATCCTTGCTTAACTAAAGATATAAAATCTACCAATAATAAAGAGAAAGATCCTTTCCTTCTATGGTAATTCTCACAATTGAAGGCTTCCTTGTCAATTCTAACCATTGAAGGAAGTCCCTTCATGCTCCTAGGTTATGTTCATGCTCCTAGGTTCCCTAGGTGGAAGCTCCTTGCTTGGCTTTCAGAATCTCTCTTGCTTGCTTTAATGCTCCTAGGTTCCCTAGATGAATGTGTCTATTTGTTCTTGATGGTAATGATAACATGTCCTTGGGTACTCTAGGGTATCCTGGTCTGAAACTCTAGGGAAGGTCCCTATTCTCTTATCTTACAGAGATCCCTTCCGGAACACTAACGTATGGTCCCTCTTAAAGAGGTCCCTTTGTTTGTGGGTCTTAACTCTTTTCTTGACCATAAAATAAGATATTCTCCTTTCCTTGTAAGATTTATCACAATTAAAGGATGTCCCTCCGACTGAAGGGAGGCTCATGATCATGCCAAAAAGTAAATTCCATAATGGTAATGTCACTATTGCTTTCCCTCAATCAATGAGCTTGTGGAGGGCATGGTAGTTGGGATAAATATGTAGGTCTCCTTTGTGAGGGATGAGAATGAGAATGTTCTTAGGACAGGAGAATTGGTAAGGAAGTCGTGGCCATCTTGATGCCAAATATGTCAAGTTGAACCCAAGGAAGGCCAAGGATAAGTAGTATGAGTCGCAACTTTCCTGAGTGCCCGTGAGTGCCCGTCTGAGCGTTAGGATGGGCTGAGATCGCTAAATGGTCTAAAGGTTCGGTTAGTGAAATAATATAGTACAAACTCGCTCGTCAAGGTAACATAAGGGCACTCATGTACTACGCTCTGGACTGATCTATCAAATACTTGAGGAAGAGACTTCCTTATGGACTGCTTATAATAAGTGTCTATACTTGTTCTCCCATAGCGGTTTCAGGTGAACCTCAATTGTTCTCCAGAACCAATACCATAATTCTTCGATGAAGCAAGGCATAAGCAAGGCATTATTGGCTGAGTCATTATTCCATGAAGAAAGTAACTCTAAATGAGAAGGAGCTAGCGGGGCTAACTAGGGGTATACTGATGAATACTTGAATACTTGGGAGCGTTACTGCCCTATAGTATATAAGAGGTAAGGGAGTACAAGGTTCGAAGGAGGCACTTGATGCACCTCAATGAATCCTTAATATGCCCGGTAAGACGTGTCTACCATCGACATACCTCCAGGGTGAAAGTAAGCATAACTAGCGTACCTATCCATTTAGGTACGACTAACTAGTGAGGAAGCATAAATTGGGGTACGTAAGCCTCCCTATCAATCCATGCCTAGTAATACTTTAAATGAAAAATGATTTTATCAAAATGACAAGTGTGGATTTTTCTAGTAATTACCTTGATATAATATGAACTTAAAAAACATAAATATAGATTATTAAGAAAGCCAAAAAGTTAGTGTTGTGAACCTTGAGGATCTATTGAATTGTATGGCATCTTTGTTGAGGTTGTTTCTTCCGTGAATTTAAAATTAGATTGCTTGAATATATTGATAAATATATTTTGAAGGAAAGGATTGGACCTTAATGCCTACACCCAATTGCCATTGTCGGAAGAATTCACTAATGAATATTCTATTTTCCTCCAATTTAGATTCAACTATTGTTATATGTTTCTTTTTTTGCAGAAGAATCTCCATGAATACTTCCTCAAAGGGACTCAAATTTGGTCCCTCCTACCTTAATTTTTATCGAATTACAATATTTGAATTTCATGTCGATACAAATCTTCATCATGGTTCTTTAAAGACCATTTGTTATCTCATAACTCTTTGTAATCCATGAAAACTATTGTTTAGACCATTTTGTGCTTCCATGCTTTCCTTCCACATTCTATTTTCCCTACTTATTTATTCCATTTCTTTTCCCTCTTCTACACCTCCCCTTATTCCCTTTTTCTTTTATCCAAATTATTTTCTCCCTTTTTGGTTACTATACTTGGTCATATTTCAGTTTCGCGGGTTCACGGGTTGGCGGGATTTAATTTCCACCCATTTACTTATTTCATAAGTTCATTTTAACACTTAGTCATATTTCAGTTTCGCAGGTTCAAACTTTCACTCTCCATTTACGTGATATTCACTTTTCACCCCATGTTTTGTGATGTACATTTCGACCATCAACCTTGTCGCGAGGGTTGGTCTCCAAAGTTGTAACACCCTGTTTCCCCCAATTTGTAATTAATCATAAAATAGGAATTACCATGCTAATGCATGAGGACAATGTAAATGTATTATTGTTTGAGTTGTCAATAACTAACTGTGGGGGGGGGGGGTGAAGCCTTGAAAGTACTGGCCATGATGTCACTAGGGGAGATAAATCAGTTAATGAGGCAAGGACCGGTGGTTGAACTACCAACCACCCCCATGAATGGAAGCATGGTCTAGCTATAGGAAGTCATCCTAAAGTACCGCAGGGTCTAATAGACCAGGCGGACCCGAGCTTCCTTCTGACAAAAGGAATGTGACAATTATACACATGGAGGCAGCAAGAGAGAGAGAAACCAGACACCAGAAGAGAACGAGAGCTCGCAAGGGAGAGGCGCGGAGCTCTCCAGCGAATCATGAACAGAAGACTGTGAGCTTGATGCTGAAGGGAATCTGAGAAACCTCGTTGAGGCCACAAGCGAGCAAGAAAGCTCCGAGTTGCAGAAAACAGGACTCGAACAGAAACTGAAAACATAGAGAGAACCCTTGAGAAGAGTGAGAGTTCGCTGGTGATATCATGGATTGGCACGAGGGTGGCCAGAGTGCTAATATTGAATGTCTCTGAGCCTATGGTTGGGTGGAAGGACGAACACCCACAGTTAGTTGGTTGGAAACAACCTGTAATAGATAAGTGAATTCTGACCTTGTGTAATTTAATTGTAACGGTGTATGAATTGGTATGTTGTGCTTGCTTTCAAGAATGTGAATGAATGCTTAATGGATATACTGTATCCCTTCTATTTTTTGTTGAGTCATATAATTAGGCGAGAAAGGAATCATAGGGTTTGGACATGACTTGTTCCCATAAATTATGGAGTTATGTAGTGTCTTAAGCTAGAGCCACAAACTATGAGCAAGTCGATCTTAGGCGTAGTTGCATGTACGATGGTTTACTCGCCTAGTCGTCTTAAGTCACTTGAAGGATGGAGTTTGTTAAGTTCATGAGAGGTAGTGTCGATTATGCACATGCTCTCTGTGATCAAATAGAACCCCATAACCCCTTGATGAAGGAGCGCAATAGTTGTGTTGAAGACTCTTCTAAGAGTCAAGTCGAGGAGAAGGAGAGCAACGCTCTCAAGTCCTTCATAGTTGACGAAGTTTAGGAAGGATAGAAAGTTTCAAATACCGAAAGAGAGTACCCTTTTGTTTGCTAGATGAATAGGCGAGATCCTTTCGGAGGATCTGAGGTCTGTCATGACCGCTAGATTGGAGGAAGGAACATAGGCGTTAATGCCTCAACCCCTTTTTTTGGCCTTCGCAAATAGCGAAGGAATCGGGACCGTAGATCCCAAGATCCAGGGGAGTTACCTGGATCATCCATTTGTAGAGGACACGTGGCTGTCAGTCAGCGTTTCGGCACTCGAGAAACCCAAGGGCAAGACCCCTTGTCTTCGTAAGTCACAAAACCTCGATATGTGAAACCCCGAATCAGTATAGAGTGAATAGGTTTCGATGTTTTGGCACCCGGGAAACCCAAAGACAAGATCCCTCGTTTTCGCAAGTCACAAAATCTTGGTGCCTGAAACCCCGACGCGCTCTGTGGTAGAAAGGAGGAGTCTCGAAAGGGTCTGGACCATCCATCAGAGGAGACGCATGGCGAGCGACCTGAGTTCGGGGAAAACTGCGAAAGAATATGGACCGTTGGATCCAAACCACCGGGGATTGTTGGATCTCGTACAAGAACCCGTGTATCGAAATTCAAGGTTTGTAGAGAGAAGGGGATGGTAGTTCGTTGTTCTCGTGAGTCCTAAAATCCGACGGCTAGGGCAGACAGGTGGTACATCCCATAACAAGGGTCACGTGGAGGTGACAGGTGGTGTGTTCTCGTCACAGGGAAGGAGTCAACACCCTATTGACCTATATCGCGTTTCGGGGTTCGGCATTCCAAAAGGTAAGAAACACTTGTAGCAAGAATTGCGAAGTCACAAAACCAAAAAGAGAAAGACGTTGAGACTTGCATCCTAGCCAGAGGTCACATGACACCGAGATAAGGGTGGAGCCGAGTACCTTAGCCCATTTCAGATTTCGGGGTTTGAAGAGTCGAAAGACTCGACTCTCTTTCTTTATGAACTCCTGGTTACCAAAATCCCGATACGACCATGACCGTTAAGGCAGGGGGAGACTCACAACCGTCGATATCCTCGAAGGTGATATTTCGGGTTTCGGGGTTTGTAGAGTCGAAAGTCTTGACGCACCTGTATTGTTGAGTCGCGAAATGTGAAAAGGTGCTTAGTTTGTTTGGCCTATGGTCGTAACCAACGATCACATGGAGGTGGACAAGGGAAGAGCTAGCTTGCTCTAGGCACCTGTAGGACTTTGGGGATTCTATCCCTCGAGAAAAAGGAGAAAAATCTATTATGCCGTAGTGGGTGTGTGACAAATCGGTTTTAGAGCATGGTTAGAACACTTGGCCTGCTTGGGCTCATGTACGAGCCGCGTAAGGAGATATTTTTATCTGCATTTTCTCTTTAAGAAGAAGGCCTGCAGAATGAAACTGTAAATTGGGAATTTCTTTAGCCCCTCTATTAAAATGGTAACTACTCTTATAGGAGTAAGGATGCACCGATCAATATTACTGATAAGACCTGAGTGTGAATAACATAGGTGGAATAAATTGTGCTATGGAGCTGCACGAGCCAAAAAAGGGACATTAACTAAGTTGATCTGTTACAACTGTGACGATGGCTACCTACTAAAGCAGGTAGAGTCTCTTGCAATTGATATGGCTTGTTAGGTAAGAATTAAGATCCAAATGAAGAACTCCTTCATGATTTGGGAAATCTGGTAAGGACTAGTAGGATCCTTAGAAAGTTATAATTACTGCATTATTAAAAGACTAAACCCTGAGCATATAACTCCTCATAATTGAGAGAACTGATGAAAATATGTAGGGTCAGATTACCTGACCTATAATGGTTAGAGTCGACAACAAGGATAATCTGTTTAAGCAAGATTAAGAGGAGTACTTTGGGACTGTTGCTAATTCCCAATAGTGACCCTTGTTGGTTGTTCCCATAAAGAGAGGGTAACGTCCGTATGAGTTATGACTATGAGATTAGTCCTGTAAGTAACTTAAAAGATCAGAAGAGATAGCGGGGAAATTTGGTATGTCGAACATGCATATAGACTCAAGCTTGTGTTAAAGTTTGAAAACTCTGGAGGTTGAGCGGAGAGTATACCAGGGGGAATAGTGGTTTTAAGTCTTGAAGAGGAAACCCTTAGAAAAAGTTTCTAAGTTTCAAAGAGTTGAAGTGTTCAAAGGTGAAGCACAGAAAACTGAAGTTCGAAGAAAGAACAAGTATGGAGGATTGAGTGGGAGAAATCCTTCAGAAAAGAATTTTGAAGATTAGATAGGATCGAGAGTCAAGATCCATTCAGAAAGAACCGAAATGTTTCGAGTTGTTCGATCTCGGAGAAGTAGCGCACTAGTTAGTTGCGAGGAGATACTAGAATTTCGAAAAACCAATGGGCATGGAAGAAGCAGTGAGAAATTCGCAAAAAGATCATAGTCGTTGATCAAGGAGCGATCTGGACCATTGATCGTCCAGAAGAGAATTTCAGAATTTCGGGGATTGGGAGAACGGAGTTGAAAGGTCTGTCGACTTCGCGACACGCGAAATCATGAAATCCTGATACGCGAAACCCAGATGAGATCTGAGACGTTAGATCGTGGAAGAATTGGGACCATCAGATTGAGAACTCTGAAACTTCGCAATTTCGGGGATCGAAGGATTCGAGGTTCTTCATAACAGAAGTCCTGAAGTCGCGAAACGCAAAATCACAACATAATGACAACCGTTTGTTGGAGAGCCATTGGTGACTTTTGATGTGATCTGAAATTTCAACATTTAGGGTATCGAGAGTCTAAACGGACGGTGGAATTCTCAGAGGGGGGGAATACCAAAATTCTGTGAACCGTTAGATCTAGTTGATCAGTGAAGAAGATAAGGCTGATAACCTCTCATCACTCACAAGCTCAGGAGGAATAGTAACCGTTAGATTGGAATCAACGAGATTTGTTGATCTAGAGCTTCGAGGTTTCGTCTATTAGGAAAATAGAAGCGTAGACCTTACAAAGTCACGCCAGGTAAATCATCGATTCAATCATGGTCATTGGTTAGCGGATGACCTGAACCGTAGATCCAATGTAATTGGATCTTCGGAAGTCGGAGGTTTAGAAGTCAACGGGCAGAGTTTTGAGGACTCACATCTCATGAAATCCCGACATCCAACCTGAGCCATGGGATCGAGACAGGCGATGGATTGTTGATCTGACGCATAGGATTTTTGGCGATTCGAAATAAGGAGTTAAGGGGTAAGGACTCTGCAAAAATCTCGAAAGGTGAAAATCCGAGATTTGATCAGGATCGTTGATTGGTAGAGAGATATGTACTGTGGAATCTAGGTTGTCATACTACATGGATCAGAAGTTTGGGAAATGGTGGAACATTGTCTGCGGATTCATTGAAACACGGGATCCTGACGCGTGTTTGGGAGTTGACCCTAGGTTCCAAGTGAAGGGTCATGTGAATAAAAGAGCAAAGAAAACCTTAGCTTCTATCTTTCAGGTTTTCGGATTTCAGGGATCGAAGAACCAGAGTTCCTTGCAACATGAATCTAGAAATAGCGAAACGTGAAGCGCCTTTTTGTTCGGATTGTGACCACCGCCAGTGGTCGCATGAGGAGAAGGCATGAGCTAGTATGATGAATAGGCATGAGTTGAATGCAATGTGAAGCTTCATAATAGGAAGCCTGATGTTAATATCGGTAAGGTATGAATGATATGAAACGTGCAAGTAATGCACACGTATGATGTAAGAATATAAGTATACTAGATGTCCAATATGATTGCCCTGATGAGTGAAACGTGAAGCAAGTATTGCTCTTGTCCAGATTAAATGAATACTATGGAGGCATAGTTGACTCCATTCTAGGGAGTCATGAAAGTTTTGTTCCAAATAATAGCCTGAGGGGAATGTATTTCATTTCCTCAGGAAGTACCAATATAATTAGATGAAAGGGTAAATGAGCAAAGATGCTCTCTTGTCATAACAAGAGACAAATGATTACACCTTTGAGCATCACATGAGAAGGATTATGAATGAATCTGAATTGACTGATCTTAACAGTAAAGATGCATAAGGGGAATATTTAGTAAAAAACTAAAGCTAACTCAAGGTTGAGGCCATCACAAATAGTGATGGATATGCAACAAGAAAGTTGCATTCCGAAGAAGTTCCAAGTGGAGGAACTGTGTAAGGACTTTGTCAGAAGAACAGAGTCACAACCCTAATAATTGTTGAAGGTTGGACAATGGGTTGCAAGGCCTATCCATATATAAGAATCCTGGATTACATTTTGAAAGAATCATGTAATTAATAGAAGACTAACAACTGAATATTGACCATTATGATAACCGAATGGGAGTGTGTAGGATGCACATGTTCATGACTCATTATGAGAAAAGAGTTTTTATTAAAGCATGTTGCAGTATCCCAAAAAGGGTTAGGGTGAGGCCTAACCAAGGCTGCTCAGAAAAAGAGTAGTTGTGGAAACCAGTATAGTTGGTAAGAGGCAAGTAAACCCCCTGAGTATGATTAAATGAATAAATGAGTACGTTTAACTAATAAGGCTTGGTTGAACCTATGAGTAAGAAAAGACAATGAGACCTTAGAGATAACTCGACTGGGCTGAATAGCCCTAGGCGATGTAGAAAGAATTTGAAGAGGAGGAGAGCCCTCAATTCTTTCCTTGCTGTGCATTATGTTTTCTATGGGATGAGAAAGCTAGTACATTGATGAACGAAAACATTTTGACACCATAGTAATGATGGTTGTAATATTGTGAAAATGATTGAGAACTGTTGTGTTTCACTTATGGAAACATTTAAGGATGTTTATGAATTCAAATGTTATGGTACATGCATTAGGTTTAATATTATGACTAATGTAATTGTGTCTATGATGATGCATGTTGTGAATAGAAATAAATTGTAGCTATTGAGGAAGACAATTGCCAATGATGGGCAACCTCAAACAGAGAATGACCAGGAGAAGGCTGTGAGTGAAAGATTGTTGACAGGGCTGTAAAAGCCCCAATAAAGCATTGGTGATGAGGTAAAAATAAGAAAGAGGGTGCTAGTAGCCAAGAAATGGTATAAAGATAATCGTGCCTATGTGGCACAAGAATGAATTGCAGGAAGCAAAGAGTCTTGGATATGGCAGTGTTGTAATTCCATAAGAAAGACTGATTGCCTGTTGAGCCAAACTGCAAGGAATGGTATTTCCCTTTTTTGAAAGTAATTTAATTGTTAAGTATGCACAATTCTGAAATTGTTGTGACGATGTTGTAAAGGTGCAATAAAATGTATATGCATGGAAAATCTAACAAGTTGTTTGGCCGACTGAAGTTGAAAGTGCAGGAAGCAAAGGGGTCTTAGATATAGCAGCATTGTAAGCCCATAAGAAAGGCCAATTGCCTGCTGAGCCAAACCGTTATGGGAAGGAAAGTCCCATAATTATGAATCTGGTTCCTGTGCGGAACAAATATGAAAACAAATCGTGAGATTAGAAAATCTATGGGTGACATATTTGCAATAAAAATTCTGAAAGTTGGAATTTATAATGATGTCTCACAAATGTTGTATACCTGTGACACAGGTGAGAAGAAAAGATCTGCCCAGAAGGAACAGATGAAGGCTGTCAAAGCTGAAGATGATGAAAAAGGCTACTGCTGAGCCATGAAAACCCCATGATAAGCCATGATCGCCTGAAAATTATTGTGTTGAGGTAACACAAGCCGGAGGTATGCTTCGACAGAGTAAGTCTGAGGGATGCCTCGACTGTAAGACTCGATAGAGTCTCTAAAATTTTCATGTGCGAGAAAACCTTGACAAGGCAAGATGGATCGCCCGAGGGACTGTATAACAGTGAAGGGGATGCCTGAGCCTGGGCCTGGAGGGTGAGTGACCGCAAGGAATATGAGACCTTAATAATTCTTGTAAATTATTGGTATCATGCACATAGTGGGTAGTTTATCGTGCGGAAAAACCTTGAAAAGGAAGATGAAATCATGATAGCTCTTGTGAACTATTGAATTGGAATCATGCACCCAATGGGTACGTCAAGGAAAGCGATGAGCATGGATAACAAAACTACCATGTGGATACAGATCCACAAACTGCACAGATAAGTACTGTGCTAGAATATGAAATTTTCCTTTTGAATTTTGAACAACAGTAAGATGTTTTCACACAAAATTGTGGTTAATATGCTTATGTCCAAGAATTATTGAAGGCAGATGACAAAGACTCAGATCCTGAAAAATGAACTAACCGAGGATGAAGGTCAAGACTTCTGAAGTGGCCGAATGAGGAAGGCATGAAAGGTGTTTTGAGGAAGAACACCGAGGACGATGTTCCTTTAAGGGGGAGAGAATTGTAACACTCTGTTTCCCCCAATTTTCAATTAATCATAAAATAGGAATTACCATGATAATGCATGAGGACAATGTAAATGTATTATTGTTTGAGTTGCCAATAACTGACTGTGGGGGGGGTAAAGCCTTGAAAGTACTGCCCATGATATCACTAGGGAAGAGAAGTCAGTTAATGAGGCAAGGACCGGTGGTTGAACTACCAACCACCCCCATGAATGGGAGCATGGTCTAGCTACAGGAAGTCATCCTAAAGTACCATAGGATCTGACAAACCAGGTGGACCTGAGCTTCCTTCTGATAGAAGGAAGGCGACAATCATACACACGGAGGCAGCAAGAGAGAGAGAGACCAGACACTAGAAGAGAACGAGAGCTTGCAAGGGAGAGGTGCAGAGCTCTCCAGCGAATCACGAACAGAAGGCTGTGAGCTTGATGTTGAAGGGATTCTGAGAAACCTCGTCGAGGCCACAAGTGAGCAAGAAAGCTCCAAGTTGCAGAAAATAGGACCCGAACAGAAACTGAAAACAGAGAGAGAACCCTCGAGAAGAGTGAGAGTTCCCTGGTGATATCATGGCTTGGCACGGGGGTGGCCAGAGTGCTAATATTGAATGTCTCTGAGTCTATGGTCAGGTGGAAGGATGAACACCCACAGTCAGTTGGTTGGAGGCAGCCTGTAATAGATAAGTGAATTCTGACCCTATGTAATTTAGTTGTAACGGTCTATGAATTGGTATGTTGTGCTTAGTTTCAGGAATGTGAATGAATGCTTAATGGATATATTGTATCCCTTCTATTTTCTACTGAATCGTATAATTAGGCAAGAAATGAATCATAGGGTTTGGACCTGACTTGTTCCCATAAATTCTGGAGTTCTGTAGTGTCTTAAGCTAGAGCCACGAACTGTGATCTCGTCGATCTTAGGCGTAGTTCCATGTACGATGGTTTACTTGCCTAGTCGTCTTGAGTCCCTTGGAGGATGGAGTTCGTTAAGTTCATGAGAGGTAGTTCTGATTATGCACAGACTCTCTATGATCAAATAGAACCTCAGAACCCGTTGATGTAGGAGCACAATAGTTGTGATGAAGACTCTTTTAAAAGTCAAGTCTAGTTGAAAGAGGGCAACGCTCTCAAGTCCTTCATAGTTGACGAAGTTGAGGAAGGATAGCGAGTTTCAAATACCGAAAGAGAGTACCCTTTCATTTGCTAGATGAACGGACGAGATCCTTTCGGAGGATCGGAGGTCTGTCACGACCACTATATTGGAGGAAGGAACGCAGGCGTTAATGCCTCAACCCCTTTTTTTGGCCTTCGCAAATAGCGAAGGAATTAGGTCCGTAGATCCCAAGATCCAGGGGAGTTACCTAAACCGTCCATTTGTAGAGGACACGTGGCTGCTGGTCGGCGTTTCGACACACTAGAAACCCAAGGGCAAGACCCCTTGTCTTCGGAAGTCATGAAAGCTCAGTATGTGAAACCCCAAATTAGTATAGAGTGAATAAGTTTCGGCCTTTCGTCACCCGGGAAACCGAAGGGCAAGATCCCTCGCTTTCGCAAGTCACGAAATCCCGGTGCCCGAAACCCCGACACGCTCTGTGGTAGAAAGGAGGAGTCTTGAAAGGGTTTGGACCGTCCATCGAAGGAGACGCGTGGTGAGTGGCCTGATTTCGGGGAAAACTCCAAAAGAATCTAGACCGTTGAATCCAAACCACCGGGGATTGTTGGATCTCGTACAAGAACCCGTGTATTGGAATTCGGGGTTTGTAGAGAGAAGGGGATGACAGTTCGTTGTTTTCTAGAGTCCTGAAAGCCGACGTCTTGGGAAGACAGGTGGTACATCCCAGAACAAGGGTCACGTGGAGGTGACAGGTGGCATGTTATTGTCACAGAGAAGGAGTCAACACCCTGTTGACCTATATCCCGTTTCGGGGTTCGACATTCCAAAAGGTAAGGAACACTTGCAACAGGAATTGCGAAGTCACGAAACCAGAAAGAGAAAGGCGCTGAGACTTTCATCCTAGCCGGAGGTCACATGACACCGAGATAAGGGTGGAGCCGAGTACCTTAGCCCATTTCAGATTTCAGGGTTTGAAGAGTCGAAAGACTCGACTCTCTTGCTTTATGAACTCCCGATTACCGAAATCTCGATATAGAAAGGACCGTCGGAGCAGGGGGAGACTCGCAGTCGTCAATCTCCTCGAAGGTGAGATTTCGAGTTTCGGGGTTTGCAGAATCAAAAGACTTGATGCACATGTATCGCTGAGTCACAAAATGTGAAAAGGCGCCTAGTTTGTTTTGCCTGTGGTTGTAACCAACGATCACATGAATGTGGACAAGGGAAAAGATAGCATGCACTAGGCCCCCGTAGGACTTCGGGGATTCTGTCCCTCGAGAAAAGGATGAAAAATTTATTATGTCGTAGTGGGTGTGTGACAAAAGTATTTCATTCTTCTTGCATGGGAGTTCGACCGACCATTCATCTACACTTGGTATATTTTTTATCATCTATACAACTATGGGTTTGCAAGTTCCTTGGTTGGCGGGTTCACGAAAATCCTACATTTGAATTCTCTCTCATCTGTCCCTGCCCTTTTGTTGTTTTTCCTGATACACATCAAGCATTGTTTAATGATAAAAACGTTTGTGTAGACCCTAAAAATATCATCATTAATGGCAAAAGTATAGAGGAATTATTCATTAAATATCATTAAATCTTCATTTTCCAAGCGATTAAAATATCATTATCTTTCCAAAAATATTTATTTGAGATTATTATTTAGCTAAAGAAATAGTTCCATCAACATACGTCAGCATCAACTAGGTAGCAGTTTTGTGGTGACACTCTGAATATCTTTAGTCGTGAAGACCAGAACTTCCATTGGTCAAGAGAAAATTTGTATTGTTCCTCTCCTCCTGCACATAAAGATGTAATTTGGGCATCTGGAATCGCTCATGTTGGATGTGTCCATGAGGTTTTTTATTTTAAGGAAATCATTGCATTAGTCGTGAAGACTAGAACTTCCATTGGTCAAGAGAAAATTTGTATTATTCCTCTCCTCCTGCACAGAAAGATGTAATTTGGGCATATGGAATCACTCATGCTGGGTGTGTCCATGAGGTTTTTTATTGTAAGAAAATCATTGCATGGTGTGTGGACAAGTACATACCAAGTCAAAGAATTATACAACTCCAGGATCATTCTATGATTTATCTTTCACCTCAAGTTTTTTGCAAGATGTTGTTATAACAAGATTTTCCTCACCCTATGCAATCTTGCACAGAAGGAATGTTTCCATTTCCCTATGCAGACTTGAAGTCCCTTTTTTCAAATCCCAGAGCTAAAAACATAATTTTTCCACATATACATGCTCTACCTATATTATAGCATCTGTATACACAGGTTGCACCACTACAACCTGCATACATTGGGAAATGTGCCTAAAATTAAAAATGGTGTCGGGTTTCCATGTCACATCACAAGATCTATGATCCTTGACCTTCCATATACAGGAAACGTTTCAAATCGGCCCTTCAGTTCCACTGGAAGGCTATAAATGGGCCAAATCCGAGCTATGGAAAAGGAGAGAAAGAATTCAAATTTGAGAGCAAAGTTACTCTAGAGAAATTATTCACTTTACATTGAGTCTACATCCCTTTGTCCTTTAAGTCTAAACACATTATTCAACCCCCAAGATCTTCCCTTATTGATTGAGAAATCCTTGGTCTCTCTTATATGATATTTTCTTTGGTGGAGGATTGAAGTGGTGGAGGCCCAGCTGGAAGGAACTTAGTTTCTCAGTTCTGAACCGTGCCGACACAGAATCTTGTAACTCATTCACTTATGTTGATTAAATCTTAATAGAAATACTATTTTCTCATCTAATTAATATCTCACAAATATTTGAATTATTATTCCATGGCCGTATTTGTTATGAATGTTTGTCATGAATGTTGATGGATTATGCTATTGAATGTGCTAACATTATATATTATCACCATATGCTTGCGTTTCTTGGTTGTTGAGGACTAGTTGCAGGTATATTGATTTAGATCAAGTGTTCAACGATGGACTTCATCGAATGTTTAGACGAGGTAGGATTCTTATATTGTCTTCTTAGCATACTTTTTTATGTATCATACTGGATATTAGAGTTTATTTCTGCAGTCATTTTCGTCTATTGTGGTTTACCCCCAGCCATAGAGAGATTTTCCTCGTAATAGAATTGACGACCATACTAGGGAGATGAATCTTCTTTTTTTGGGTTTGGAGTGTTTTTCTCCTTAGATTACTCTCGTTCAAATTGAGTTTCTTGTAATATGTTTACTTGACAACCTATGTTCACTCTAGGTCCGAGTTTTTCAACCTTCTCCTTAGCCTAGCTGTGTTTTGTCACATATACACGGGTTTTTTCTTGATAGATGTGTACATACGCGTGTTTTACTTCTACAAGATGTGTACATACGTGCTTTCCCCTTGAATAGTCACGTACACCAACCTTTGTTGCTTGATTAATAGGTTTAGTGGTTGTTGGGTAGGTTTTGATGATTGCTAAGTCTTTCTAGGCATTTGTGGTGACTGTTAAGTGTCTGTGGAATGACAGGAAACCTGTCTTTGGTTGAATTTTTAGGCAGTGCATTTCTCACCATCTTTTCATTTTGATTTTCCTTGCACCTTGGGTTGGGTGTTTTTCTCCTTGATATCCTACTTGGGTTGTCTTTGTTTATACACAGTAGAGTCTTTATATCAAGCTGTTGATTTAGTCCTTGCATTTTCATTATATTATACCGAAAATAAAAAAGTATTAGGCATTTTACATTTATTGGTATTTTGATCTTTTGAATCTTTGTCATTTATCTTAGTGCACGTAGAGAAAGATTACATTTGATTTAGAATTGCATAATTAAATTGAAAATTGCATTTTTGAGAATCATATCATTCATTGGAAATTGAAGTTATGACTTTGCAGAACGTTCATATTCATTTATTTTACTTGTTGAGTCATAACATCACTAGTTTCATGACCGCACCTTTTTTAGTAAGCACGACCATTAAAATTAATGCTATAATTTAAAATTCATTAGTAACGATTTTATTTTCTAGGGTGCACAAACTAGATTAGGATTTAGAGCCTTGGAATAGGATTTTGTGAGTAAACTTCTCCAAGACTATTAAATCAATATATGTGTCTGACTAAGGGAGTGGAGAAATCCATTGTATAATTGGTAAGATCAAGAGGCTCTGCTTACAACGGAGTTAAGCACGAGGTCGCGTGAGGTCGGTTGAAGTGATATCCCCCCGATACCTTCTTAGTGTCAGAGATATTTCTAAGGATCTATTCGTATCTGGGGATCTTGCTAGTGCCCATACCTCCATGAGAGGCGATACTTTCAAGGTTTCGGGCTTTATTACCCTACCCATACAGTGGACCTAACTTACGACTATTCATCTGTGCATCGGTTATACCGTGGTTGATTAGTTGCTTGACTTAGGTGCCACATAGGTTACTTGCAGGGGTTATTACCTCCAACCTCTGCCAGTCATGCTGAGAGCATGTCACCAACCATTGAAAATGACGCTAGGGGAATTCCTACAATCGAGAATCCTAGACATGTCAAACGTAAGCCTAGATTCCTTTGCAGGACTTGCGAAGGAAATCACCTTACTTGTATGTGTCCTGCTACTGTCAGAATACTGGAAGCATAGTTCTCACACCTTCTAGTTTTGAGGCGTTTGTGGTTTCTCCACACTGTTTCTCCTTTGGTTGACATGAAAGTCATGTTGATGCAATCCTCACCTGACCACACCCCCATTTTTTAGGGTGATGCGTCTCCTAGCCTTGTTTTCGTGCATCCAATTCGACCAACGATTGAAGAAGTGGTCGTGTCGATGCAAGCTCTGATCAATCCAACTCTCCTTTTGGAGGGTGATGTGTCCTTCAACCATGTCATTATCATTTCTAGTACTGCACCTTCTAAACAAGAGATAATTTTACTCTCCTCGAGTACTCTCCCTTCAAGACCTGAAGAAGTTCCATTTTATTGGGATGGTCTTGTGGGATATCCAATGCCTCCTCCTATGTTCTTTCAAGTAAGAGACATTATCCAATATATCTCAGAGAAGATAACCTTCACTAGCACTTTATCCTTCTTGAATTGGAGAGATTTGGGTTTACCCAAGCTTATGTCAGTTATTCGTAAGATGTTGACATTTCACAAAAGTCCAGCACGGGAGCCTTGGCCTCCCCCATGACATGCTGCCTAGAAACCTTTCAATGAATCTGATTTAATCTCTTTTCGGACTCATCTAAAAAATGAAAAGATATCCGAGTGATTTTTTCCCTTTCACACTCGTTAAATTAAACTTGAAAGGTCATGAGTCTTGGTTAAGCTCTTTTCCGACTCATTTTCAAAAAGCGAAAAGATTGTCGAGTGAACTTGTCTCTTTCACACTCGTAAGTTGGATTTGAAAAAATGTCTATTCGGTACAAGTTTATCCCTTTTTCAAACCAAGTAGACTAAGATTATAAAAAATGACTTTTTTTGGCATTAAGTTGTGATTTCATCTCATTCCCTTTCTTGCAGTATTGAGCCTATTGTGGGTTCTCGCTTTGCGTTATAAACCATTTGCTCATCATTTTTGCATCATCAACCAAGCAGAGCCTTGTTTATATCCTTCACCTATTGACACCCTATACCCGGGAGGGAACATTCTCCCGAGTGTTTATCTCCCTCATGCAACTCCTTGCATTGAGCATAGGCATGTTCCACTGCTGGAACTAGTTTTGATTACTTGCGACACTCGTTCCCTCCTTCGTATCATAACATTCATTTGACTATGAAAAAACAAAAAAAGACGGGCAGGAAGAGAGTATTATATTATATTGGAAGTAGTATTGTCGCATTCGAACAGAGCACAAAATTTGTGAGTCCACTTGTTATCATACTTTTGGGTTTAACATGACCTTAGGAAGATGATCTCATTAGAGAGAATTTACTCCCTCGAATGGTTTCTCTTTCAGTCCTTATGGAGAGTTTGATTGATGCGTCCTGCATCTCATGGTTTCATCATTGAGCCTATGTTGTCTAAGTCTTCCATATATCTCATGCTCTTGTTCAAAGGATGTCTATCAACCTGTGTTGTCCATTCCTCAAGAATTTTGACTTTGCATGTCGGCCATACCCTCAGTTTGTCTTAGAATCACATGAATTTGTAGTCCTATTGCGCACCATGGTCCTAGTTTCCTCATTGGTAGGTAACCTTGAGCCCAACAGTCGACATTTCATCATTGGTCATTGACTGGTGGTTTCCCTTGTGTTCGACGACAAGACATCTATTCACACATTGGGATTTGTGCAATGTCTCTGATTCCATTAGACTTATTGGTGGTTTCCTCTCCTTTGTCAGTCGTTTTCTTCATTGGCTTCTATTCAAAGGGTATTTTTCGTGTACCGCTTTCATCTGGCACACACGAAATATGCATAGGGTCATTGGTTCATGAACATTTTCTTCATTCGATTTCCTCTAAATCATAAATCTCATGCTTTGTACCTCATGCTGAATGATGAGAGATTACTTAATTCTCTCCTTTCAGCGGGTCTCTTTCCATCGACTTTAGCTCACCTATTCTGGAGATGAGATCTACAGTCCTAGAAGTACCTAGAGGCTTGCACTCATTAGTGGCAAGTTCTCTCTCCATCGATAGTCGGGAATACATCAATATCTCCTTATCGATGGATTCTTCAAGTGTTCAACCCCGACTCCTTTTTTCACACTTTTAATAATTTACTCAATTCCTTCATACCTACTTTCATCATTGGTAGGATGTCCTGCGTTTGTTAACGATATACCTCAGTGAATGGTAATGAAATGAAGTTTCATTGTGTTCGACCTCAACTCCTTTACTCACATGATGTAGACTTGCACTTGTGGTGGATTTTGTAGAAGAATTGAAGACATCAGTTCATAGTTGCAACTTTCCTGAGTTGTTGCTATCTTTCCATTGGATCAGTACCTGTGTGACTTCAATGATCATGAGAGATTAGATTGTACTCCATTGTATATAGATATCTTTAGATTGATTTTGAGACTAGTTTTACTGGGCCTTGTTAGTGACTATGAAAACCTTTGTCATGTAACCACATTTGTATTTTCCTATTCATGACCATGGACAATTGTTTGGTATATTTTCACATGGATCTGCGGTGTAATTCAAATTGGCAGCCATGTATGCAAAGTCAGTACAGGTTGTAATGAACAACTAGTTCTTCCAGCTAGGTCCTCATTACTCCACTTCTGGGTCTTATAATGTATTTCATCCATCACAGATACTCCTCTGACCTCACACATTAGGGGGCATCTGTTATAGAAAGATTTTCCTCACCCTATGCAGTCTTGCACAAAAGACATGTTTCAATTTTTCTATGTAGACTTGAAGTCCCTTTTTTCAAATCATAGAGATAAAAACATAATTTTTCCACATATACATGCACTGCCTATATTACAACATGCGTATACATAGGTTGCACCACTACAGTCCGCGTACATTGTGAATTGTGCCCAAAATAAAAAAATGGTGTCGGGTTTCCATGTCACGTCACGTGATCAATGATCCTTGACCTTTCATATACTGTAAACATTCTTAATCGACCCTTCAGTTCCACTTGAAGGCTATAAATGGGTCAAATCCGAGCTATGGAAAAGAAGAGAAAAAATTCAACTTTGAGAGCAAAGTTACTCTGGAGAAATTATTCACTTCACATTGAGTCTGCATCCCTTTGTCATTTAAGTATGAACACATTATTCAACCCCCAATCTCTTCCCTTATTGATGGAGAACTCCTTAGTATCTCTTATATGAGCTTGTCTAATCCAGGTGGATATCGGTGGCCACCCACCTTTTCCAAATGGCTCAAGACGGCTTTCTGGCAATTTTGGCAATTTACTATTTTTAGCAGGTTTTAACTTCTAGGGCCATTTTGAGGGCCCAAACGAAGTTTTTTTGAGATCTAGGTTCTCAATGATATCTAAAAGAAAATTGAGCCCCCAAAATAAATCTCCTCGACGATACCTTTCCAACGAGCTATCACACGCCTAAAACGGAGATCGTATGCAAAAGTTACGACCCCGGGAAGTTGATGTACTCACTTACCCAAACGGGGCCCACATGAATTTTGACGCTTCATCTCCTAGGGTTAGGTTTTTGGATGTATAGGACTTTTGTCATTCCCGTTTATTGTAAAAGAGCCTTCAGAGCCTCATTGTAATCATCTTCTTGCGAATGCGAGTAGCCGTCACATCTCTTCTCAGAGATAAGATGTCACCATTCTAGCGAGTCTTTCACTCTGTATTTTTACAGTCTCTGTACATTTGTTTCATTAATAGAAATCATGCATTACTGTATATCTATGTTTATGGTTTCATCTCTGATACATTTATGTTATATTATTGGATATATGCGATATCTCTGTGCATTTCCTTACTATATCTCCGCTCTCATTTCGTGCTGAAAATAATCTGGATCAGTGGTATCAGAGCAGGCTTCTCTTGATTGGTTTTTCAGTGCATGTCCCCGACGAGGTCCAAGTATAGAAATTTGGGTCTCGATCTTGTCTCTCTTGAAGACAATCGCTCTCGCACACCTAAGAAACCCTCAATGGCGGAAGAAAAGAAAAACGACGGAGCAGACGATCCTATCAATCTGTTGTTTGAGCAAGCTCTCACGCGACAGAGGGACAAAATGATGGAGATTTTTTCCCACATCCTTCAGCGCCTGTTGATAGCATCAGGCGCATCTTCATCAAGCAACCACTTTGGAGGCACCTCGCCTTTCAAGGTACAAGTTAATTTTGATATTCCTGTATTTGAAGGACATATAGATGCAGAAGCCCTAGAAAAATGGTTAACTCTGCTGGAAGGTTATTTCTCTGTTCACAATTTTTCCAACAAAGAAAAGATCACCTTTTCACTCCTTAAAGCTCTCCCTCATGTCAAACATTGGTGGGAAATTTACTAGGAGAAAAGTTCCACAGAGGAGTCTGGACTATATGGGGTCGATCCCATTTGAGATTTTTTTGTGGATGCAGTAAAATAACAGTATTACCCTATTGGAAAATATGAGGACCAGTACATGAGATGGACCACACTGTGGTAAGAGAGGGGCCAAGCAGTTCTGGAGTTCACCAATACCTTCCATACCTTGCGCACCAAGCTGGGTGTCAAAGACTCCGAGCGAGATTTGGTTCTGAAATACCATGGGGCTCTACACAGATACATCCAAACTGAAATGGATTTTCTGGACATCTCATCACTCGGTGCTGCTTATCGATATGCTGTTAAAATTGAGCAGGAATTTAAGCACCAGAACAAACGGGAATTCGGGTTTGCAAATCCACAACAACCAAAGTATGACAAAGATGACCCTAATAAGCAGTCTCCTGAAAACCAGTCCAAGACACAATAAAAGAAGGGTCACGGGAAGACAAAGAAGCACATCGGAAAATGGTGCGAGTTCCACAAAATCCCCTGGCACAACATCGATGAATGTCGCTCAAAATAGTTATTGGTGGCCGAGATCAAAGACAAAGAGTCGAACCCTGATTCAGAATCTGATTCTGAAAATAATGGTAAATGACAGATCACTGACGCAGACTCCACTGCTATTGTCGCGACCACAACAATAGAACCAGAAGAACCAACAGATCCTGAAGAGGGGGAGTGCCTTTTTCATTCACAGATGTGGGTGAAGGGGACCCCGCTGCATTTTATTGTTGATAGCGGAAGCTAGAAGAACCTCATCTCAACAGAGGTCATCAAACAATTGGGATTGTCGACAACACCACACCCGCAACCATACAACATCGGGTGGCTTCAGCAAGGACGAGATCTCCGTTTCAACCAACAATGTCGATTGTCATATGACATCCAACCCTTCAAGGATGAGGTATTATGTGATGTTGCCCCACTGGATGTCTGTGATGTTCTCTTGGGACAACCATATATGTGGAGACGCCATGTTGTTTATGAGTCTCGACCCCGTAGTGTCATTGTTACTTTGGGGGGTCATCTCTACAGAATACCAGAGGTAGTTCCGACTACTGTTCCCCCTAAAAAGTGTCGCAATGTAGTATCTCATATTGCAAAATTCAACTTCTTCACAATCTGTTCAAAAGGAGAACAAAAGGACATTGCAACCACTACAGCCTTGCCCCAAGCACCTTCTATCCAACAGAATCAAGTCGACAAGGCTGCATCAAAGTGCAAATATTCCTTCTACACATCGACCTCTCATGTATCTCGACTTGTTGAGCAGCCTCAACTGCAACAGGTTCGTGACAGATTTCTACAAACAGAGCAGTGCAATGTATCCAACAAGACAAGCAACTCACCAAGATGCAGATTCAACAAATGTTTTTCCCTCTCCCCCGGGAACTCAATGCAATGGATACAATTGCTTCCTAAGGAGGGAGGATTGATCCAGGTGGATATCGGTGGCCACCCACCTTTTCCAAATGGCTCAAGATGGCTTTCTGGTAATTTTGACAATTTACTATTTTTAGCAGGTTTTAACTTCTGGGGCCATTTTGAGGGCCCAAACGAAGGTTTTTTGAGATCGAGGTTCTCAATGATAACATAAGGCATATTTATCCCCCAAAATGAATCTCCTCGACGATACATTTTCAATGAGATATCACATGCCTAAAACAAAGATTGTATGCAAAAGTTACAACCCCGGGAAGCTGATGTACTCACTTACCCAAATGAGGCCCACATGATTTTTGGCGCTTCATCTCCTAGGGTTAGGTTTTTGGATGTCTAGGACTTTTGGCATTCCCGTTTATTGTAAAAGGGCCTTCAGATCCTCATTGTAATCATCTTCTTGCGAATGCAAGTAGCCGTCACATCTCTTCTCAGATATAAGTTGCCACCATTCTAGCGAGTCTTTCACTCTGTATTTTTATAGTCTCTGTACATTTATTTCATTAGTAGAAATCATGTATTACTATATATCTATGTTTATGGTTGCATCTCTGATACATTTCTGTTATATTATTGGATATATGCGATATCTCTGTGCATTTCCTTATTATATCTCCGCTCTCATTTCGTGCCGAAAATAATCTGGATCATTGTCTTTGGTGGAGGCCCAACTTGAAGGAACTCGGTTTCTCGGTTCTGAACCATGCCGACACGGAAGTTTGTAACTCATTCACTTATGTTGATTACATCTTAATAGAAATACTTTTTTCTCGTCCAAGTAATATCTCGCAAATATTTGAATTATTATTCCATGGGCATATTTGTCATGAATGTTGATGGATTATGCTATTGAATGTGCTAACATTATATATTATCACCATATGCTTGCGTTGTTTGGTTTTTGAGGACTAGTTGCAGGTACATTACTTTCGGTCAAGTCTTCAATGGTGGAATTCATCGAACATTTGGACGAGGTAGGCTTCTTATCTTGTCTTGTTAGCATATTTGTTTATGTAGCATACTTGAGATTATAGTTGATTTCTGCAGTCATTTATGTCTGTTGTGGTTTACCCCTAGCCATAGAGAGATTTTTCTCGTAATAGAAATTAAATCTACTAGAGGTGACTCTTACTTTAAAAGATGAAGATTGCAGAGAATTATTGAAGAAATATAACAATGGGTTGGATCTCCTGCTGAAATATTTGGAGAATCCTGCATCTTTCCCAACAGACATAACCAGAATCTAGGTTGAGTCTTTAAAAAATCCCTATTAAGAAATTACATGGCTATTTACCAGGTTGACAGGTCACGAAAGCACTACTTCTATCTCTCACATGATTTTATATATTATGTATTTTACAGTACAGGAACATGCCATTTTTTATTGGGGAAAACACATTTATATCGATATCTCATCCCAATTATCACATTATAAAAAGGACAGAAAAATATTTATGGCCTCTTATTTGATATTCGTTATTGTGCATTGTTTTCAATTCCCAAACTTTACCATCAGTAAGAGGGTGAATTGCGAAACAAATCCAATTACCTTTTGATATTAGGCATTATGGAGGTATAAGACCCCTTTGTTTTTCTATGAAGTTTATAATAAATATGTTTCAATCTTCGAAAAGATTTTGTTGGGAGAAAACACTCCAAGGATATCTGATCAAGCTACCATATTTTTAGAGAAAAATGGAACAATAGATAAAATGGAGAATCACAATATCATAAGTATATTTTGTGCGAAAGAGAATCATTTTTTTCTTTCGTATCATGTATCTGATAAACTATTTATTACAAAGGTGGCAAGGAAATATAACGTTTGGTTAGATTTTTCCCTTGAAAAAAGGAAAAAAAAAACAGTTTATTCCCCTTCCATGGAAGATTGGAGAGTTCATGTTTAGAAATATAAATAAAATTGACGAATTTTCAAATCATTTTAACAATGTGAGTTTAAAGTATGATGAAAGGATCAAAGGTTTTGATCCGAACAAACCCTTTTTTGGACATATGCTTTCAGTAGGGTTGATTAAATCCTTCATTCAAACTCTCTTGAACGAAGAAAAAGAGGGTAACAACCAAAGCACTCATATACATAATGCTGGCGATTTAGAAACATTACTTAGCAGTAATAATCTTTACAAGAAAAGGGGAAAAGGTCCCAGCGAAAGAAGTGCTCAATCTCGAGTTGTTACTCCTCAGAATACTACATCTAGGAGTAGTGCTCCAATGTCGCACCCAATTAAAAACATTGTCAACATCAGTTCTAGTGGAGGGGGAGAGAAGAATCCCCCACTAGAAAAATTGAGAGTTCACACAAATTGCTCGTGAGAACGAAAAGAAAAAACTTAGTGCAAGAGTAAGAAGATAATCTTATAGAAAATGACATCCAAAGTTTTTCCTTGGAAGATATGGAACTAGAAGCAGACATTGAAAAAATATTTCCTACAATAGAACAACATGATCATATGGCTCAACAAGATTCTTTATTGGAAGTGAGGCCTTTGGTGAAGAAGAATAATTCACTTTTCAAAGTGTTATTTTTGATAAAGAATCTAAAACGTTGATTGCAGAAAGAAGTGATAAGAAGAATAAAAAGGGAAAGGCCCACCCATAGGTCGACCTAAAGTATATGCGACCATCCCAGATTTCCAAAATCCATAGGGAAACTAAGACACACTCAACGACTCTATTGATGGTTTAGAGATTGAGAATGTCAAATTAAAAGAGAATATCAAATTAAAAGAGAATATCAAAGAATTGGAAACTACCTTGATGCCTCTTCCAATCCTAGCCAGTCCTTTGACAATGGTCAAACCGACTACACCCGGTATTAAATTAAAAGGATCTTCAAGTTTTCTCACAACGATCCGAAGTTATTTTGAGAAAAATATTAAAAAGAGAATGTCATTGATAATAGAAGCAAACTTTCGATAAAAAAGTTGATAATTTTAAGGCGTTGTCTTTAGAAAACTTTTACATGATTCTTGAATATGGTGAAGATCACGTGGACAATTGGCTAGTCGGCTATTGGGCACAGAATTAAGACATTGATCAGACTCTGTGTAATCATTCTATTGATCTAAGCGAATTAGAAAAGGAACTTTTCAGCATAAAAATCTGGAATGAGATCAACTTCGCCCCCTTGAGAAGCTACATTGAAGAATTCGTCGAAACGGAGTTGAAACGGATCGCCGACGAAAGGCAACAGAAAAATCCATCAACAAGAAAATAGAAAAAATACTTATATGTACAATCGTTGTAAGTCTATACTGATGACATTCTTTTTTTTTTATCAATCCACTTATTCAACCTTTTCTGAATAGAAATCTCTAGACAAAGACTGATACCTTCTCATTTCTTATTTCCAGGTATTACACTCTACCGTCACCTACTTCTTCTTTCCACCATCCTATTTCTTGTACATATTTATCTTATGGTCCACGGGAGACCCAATCCCATTCTATATGACAAATGCATTTAAATTTCTAGAAATATGTAACAAACTATTTTTTTTTATATATTCCAAAGAAAACTATTTTTATCTCCTTTTATGTTTATGTGCTCCTAAACTTTTATCCTCAATTATGCTAAATGTTAAGACATTGTATTTATTTTATTTGAATTTTCTTTTTCTCATGCATATCTTTTCCTATTGGGTCCGTGGATGCTTTCCAGGAATATGTAACACACTTTATTTTTTGATATATTCCAAATAACACTATTCTTTTATTTCCTTTTATATTTATATGCTCCTAAATTTTTATCTTCAACTATGCTGAATGTCAAAAAATTAGAACATAGCAATATGGATTATATAGTTTCACAAAATAAATCAGACTCTAGACGGAAAGTGTCATTTCTTGCATGGTTACGGCCTATCCTTCATGCTACTTGCCACATATGCACTGCAATTTCCATCTGCCCCCACTACTTTTTCCCCATCCATCTGCATTTATTCCCAATTCAACCTGGCAGGGACTATGCTCCCATGAAACACTTGTTTATATTATATTATCTTAATGATATAATATATAGAATGTTTCATTTATAATTATAGTATAAGTGGTAATACTAATGTGGTTATGATTATAATTATAAGTATTATAGTATAATATATATACTATAATACTTATAATTATAAATAATAGTGATTATTTGTAATTGTATATACTAATATAATTATATGTACTAATTATAATTATATTTCAATTTATATAAACATTTATAGAGATATAAATATAAATAGACATGATATGTCATTCATCTATTTGGATGCTATGGTTGTGGAGGTCAATTGCAGAAACCCTATTTTATATTAGGGTTTAGGTAGAGTTTTGCGGTATGGAGGATCCACCTCTGCTGGTGTATTACTCTGAGAATCAACTTTTTGAGGCAGATATTTCCAGTGACCCAATCATAAAGAATGTGGCAAAAACAGATTTGGGAAACATCATCTAGCAGGTGTGTCTTCCATATTCGAAAGTGGAGATTTTTAATTCTTGTCTAGACCCAGTACCTATGGAATCAAATTAATTCATCCCAAGGAATTCATCAATCCCCTCATTGTTAGGTTCTTTTTCGATGGGTAATCTAGAGGGTCAAACTATTAATCGGCCTCATCTTCCATCTCAGACTGAAGCCTCCTCTGGTATGACTCACAGTATTGATAATCCATGACTAAATACTCTCCCTTTGGATATCAGAGGTTCGAGGTCCATCGGTAGTTGGATTGGGGTGGAATAATTAGCAGCCCCTGGCTCTATGCATGGGTCGAGAGGGAAAAATTGAAAGAAGACAATGTGTTCCAGGGGAGTGATATCACTCAGGGTGTAGGGAAGGATATTTATGTCGTCTTTAGGTGGATTAGATATGATATATGGATGGTACAACTTAAGTTGGGAATTTTGGAACGTGAAGGATATATGTTGATGTACTACTGCAGTGGATGGATATTTAGTGGCAACTAGTTTTAGGATATTATCCTACCTTCCATCTCGTCCCTTGGGGATGGATAGGTTGTTTTTTTCAAGGAAAAGGTAGATATGCAAAGGATATTATTAGTGTGATGGTTTTGGGATCAACAAGTGCTATGCAAGAATCCATGGCACCCTTTTTTTAATGCCTCTATTGAAGGTTAAAAATATTTCTATGTGGATTAAGATGTCGAATCTCCCATTGTAGTATTAGTCTGATGCGAGGTTTCGAGCGATTGGAGATACATTGAGAACTTTCAATGTTGGTGTTAGGATATTTAGACACTTAGGAGTTAGTTAAGATCCACTTGGTCTAATATGTCGTTAGGTAAAAGTGTGTTTCTTTAGTATGAATTAGTATGCATTTGTAGTTAGGCAATCCGACGGTCACGATATGTTCCCGACATAGA
>ML777514.1:1394133-1422449 GCA_009831015.1 Picea engelmannii
AAGGGGGGATGTTAGGATATTTAGACACTTAGGAGTTAGTTAAGATCTACTTGGTCTAATATGTCGTTAGGTAAAAGTGTGTTTCTTTAGTATGCATTAGTATGCATTTGTAGTTAGGCAATCCGACGGTCACGATATGATCCGGACATAGAGTGATCCGACGGTTCATACTCTCCTCGATCTTAACGGCCATTGATCCGTGGCTTAACACCCAATTGGTCCATGATCTCTATTTAAAGAGCATGGAGGGTCATTTTTCGATGATCGATTGTGAAAAACTCTCTTGTAAAATCTCTCTGTAATTTTTTTCTTTGCATTAATAAACTGCTCCAAGTGGCCGCATTGGCTGGGGCCGTGGATGTTTCCCCGTAGGGGTTTTACCACATGAAAACATCGGTGGATCTTTGATCTGGTTATGTGAGTGGTTACTGAAGGTGTTCGTCCTCTGTTGGAATACCTGTGTTGTCGAACAGTTGGCGATTCTTCCTAAAAGTCCTCTCATGGTCGGGTTGTGGACCAAACCCTTGTGGAGCTTGATCATTCGAAAGGAATGCATGAATCTATTAAACTAGTTATAGGTGAGCGCACTTATGTCTATATTTTAGATTACATTAATGTGCCTTTCCATTGTGTTAGGTTCCACAGTGTTGGCCATATCATTCCAGACTGTGTCAAAGGTTCTATTAAGAAGCATTTGGTGCCGCTCTCGTAGGTAGAATCTATGCACAAAGGTAACTTTGGGTGGATGTATGGATCGACTCATGATGGGGGTCACATCAATGGCCCTTTATCTCCTCGACTTATAGGAAGTAGTACGGATATGGAAAATAAGCGGGTCACATCTACATTGGTGTGATGGGTCTAGTAGTGGGTGACATTCTAGTCCTTCTGGAAGTGTCAAGGAATGGAGATCATGCTTAGAAATTATCTAAATATCTCCTGGATGCAGATTTGGACCTATCAGTGGACGAGTGGAATAAAAATGGGGCTCTATGGATTGACTAGCAAAGATCCTCCAGGGCCCCCGAGTAAGTATATTATTCCTAACACATAGGATACACAAAATTGAAAAAAAACATAATTCATTCTCAAAGGGAAGGGGAGTTCTTATTTTTTCCTTAATCAATCTAGGGTGATTTCTATTTCGGAGGGTCGTGGCCAATTGGAGGGTCCTGCAGTTGAACTTGTGAATAACAGTCCATGAGCTCAATCTGTGGGTTCTCGCAAGGATGGTTCCTCATACTCAGCTTCATTTATCATGGGTAAGGACCCCTATGACCTTATACCCCATTCACCATATCAAATGGTTTCTTCCTCTGGGGGATCGGGTTTAGGTATCACAAAAGATACCTTTTCACCAAAGGTTGGGCGAAATTAGACTCTAAAACATGCTCAAGAAAAAAAATCCCGAGAGGTGTCTTTGGGAAGACATAGTTTAATTTCTAGGGCACATAAAAAAGGTAAAATCCCCTTCTCATATTTAGCATGAATATTTTATCCATCAACATTAGGGGTCTCTAGGGTAGACCCAAAAAAATCTCCCTTTGGAGACTTCTAGGGAAAGAATGACCTGGTGTTATTTTCTTAGAAGAGACCATGAGTAAGAGGGACACAGTCATTGTTGATTTGAGGAAATTTCTTCCAGGTTGGGATTTTCTTGGTCTCGATTAGGATGGATTATCGAGAGGTATCATCACTGGATTTTCACAATCCATTTCTCTAATTAATTGCTACTCTATGCATTTAGTACTGGTAGTGGAGGTTACATGCAAAGTTTTGAATAAATTGTTTCGTCTATGTAATGTCTACGGGCCCTATACTAACCAAGGGTTGTATTGGGACAAATCACTAGAAAATAAGGTCTTTTTATCAAATAACACCATAATTAGGGGAGACTTAAATTTTTCAATGGGAAGAGGTGAGATTTGGAGGGCATTTGGCTCGGGAGGACCCTCTTACACGATATTTTTGTGATAAGCTAGAGTTGGTGGGCTTGTTGGATGTTGAGCCAAGCATGTTATATCCTACATGGACTAACAATAGATTGGGGTCAATGACTATCCACAAGCATCTTGATCGTTTTTTGGTGCACTAAATTATTCTTGCAAACATTGGGGTTTTCAGAACGTGGGTTGGTAAAGGTAAATTCATAGACCATTTTCCATTTTTATTTTTTTTGATTCGCCACAAGGAAGGTCGTGGGATCCCTTTAAATTTAATCCAGCTTCGATTGAAAATGAAGAGTTCTAAAATATGGTGGAAGGATCTTAGGCTCTTGGACGAGATATGACCCAAACCTCAATTTGGATGCATTACATCAATTTCTTTCCTCTCTCAAACAACTAAAGAAAGTGGTAATTGACTATAATATAAAGCATTGAAAGGAGAGGGATTCAACGCTTCTAGGAATTAAGAAGGAGCTAGAAAAGATTTATGAGGAAGTGACCTTTGGGCAAGTGGGTGGGGTCGTTATGGAACATGTTCAACAATCGGAAGAAAATAGATACAAAATTCTCTTTGAGAAAGAAAAATCTTGGAGGATGAAGAGATGTGGTATATGGCTGGATGTTGGAGATTAGAATACAAAATTTTTCCATTGGTGTGCAATTTGCCACCGAAGTAATAATACTATATGGGAATTGAAGGATGAGAGGGTGGGGGTTTTGTTTGTGGTTTTCATTGTTTGGCCTCTATAGGCGTCCGACATTTCCAATCCATCTTTCAAAAACCCGTCCTTGTTATTACATGGATGTAGGCCCTAAAGCTCCTCTCTCACTTCCCACAACTGGTCAGAGAGGACGAAAACTAGTATCTCTTTAATGAGTAGTGATATATACTTTTCAAAAAGATAAGAGGGACCATAAAATTCTTTAAACAGTTTCTTAATCTTGTTGGGCAAAAGATAAGAGCCTGGGCCTGACAGGTGGAACATCAAATTCTTTAAAAGGTTTCTTAATCTTGTTGGGCATGACCTACTGAGAGTTGTGGAAAAAATCCACGTGGATGGAAACGTTCCTAGTAATATCAACTCCACATTTATTTCCCTAATCCAAAAAATGGATTTCCCAACTATTTATGATGAATTTCTCCCTATATCTCTTTGTAACTGTTGTGTGACTAAAACAAATTCTATATAATTAGTACCGAGTAGTTTGGGTTTCTGAAGGGGACATTGATCCTTGAGGTGATAGGATCTACTCATGAAGGGATTCATTGGATCAAGACTTCCCACCTACCAGTTTATGTGATCAAACATGATCTCTCTAAGGCTTATGACCATGTATCCTGGCTGTATCTCAGGCTCCTTCTACTTTAGAGTAAGTTTGATTTAAATGTTGTAAACCGGATTATGTCTTATGTCTCTTCACTTCAATTTGTTGTTTTAGTAAATTGTGTAGGTTCCTCCTCCTTCAGAGAAAGTCGTGGTCTTCAACATGGGTGCCCCCTCTCTCCATATTTGTTCCTTTTAATTGCAGAGGGACTCAACAAATTATTAGCATAATCTTCCATACTTCATCATATTCATGGAATTTAGTTGGGTAGATCGGTCTGTCTCACCCCTCTGCTATTTGTGAACGACAATTAGTTTTTTGTTCTTATATTGAAGCAGGGCTGAAAACTTTCACAGAATATGGTTTTTTTTCTGTCGTGCCACTGATATGATCATAAAATTCGTTAAATATGCTATTTATCTTCTCGCGAGTGATGAGACAACTAGATAAGCTATAGTCAACATTTTTCCCTTTCCTACTCATGATTTAAATGATGGTTTAACTTACTTGGGATATAGACACAAGCCAAACAATTATGGGCTTAGGGATTGGAGATGGCTTGTCACGAGAGTGGAGCAGCGGATCTCTTTATGGCGCAATCGTTTGATCATGAGATGGGGCCATCTCACTCTCATAAAGTCAGTGTTAGAGATAATGATTACAGTTGTTGTAACTGTGAGTTTCTAGGTTAACTATAATTGTTGTAACTGTGAGTTTCAACTATCACTGTTGTAACTGAGTTTCTAGGTTTACTATTTTTAGCTAATCAGATCCACTTTCTTAGGATCTAGATTGCTAGGAGTTAGTGATCTGCATGCTATATATGTAACCTCCATTTGTATGTGTAATACATTCTATTATTGTGTGTTAATCTCGAGCAATGGCTTCTCTCTCGATTTCCAAGTTGGTATCAGAGCAAGCACTGCCCTGACTCTCTCACGAGAGGGGCTGGAAGATGAGAGAAGAGTGATAAGTTAATTCCGCTGTAGGAGTAGATTAGGTTAGAGGGTTTGAATTTCTAAATTTTCTGTGTTTTGTGAGATTGTCGCGGGAGACTCTCCTTGTGAATAAATGACCAATGCGTAGGAGAACTGACGAGCATATCGCTGCTCAGATATTCGATGATCAAACCGTGAGAGGTTAGACACCTATGCATTCGTTGATCAGTGACAACTGCGTGGAAGAAAAGAGATCCAAATCTTCTTTGGCGTTGACAACAGGGTTCGATTTTCTCTCTGCCGAAACTCTGATTCCCGCTGCAATGGGTGGACTTTATGTTCGGCACGTGTTTGAGTTGGTTTGGTAGATTTGTTGTAGTGTTAGATATATATTATAAAAACTTTTGATTCTTGTTGTATTTCGGTGCTCCAAGATCATCAATTACGTTTTATCATTGTGTTGTTGAGTGTGTGTAAATAGGTCATTTTGTAAGATCGATTACTGAATGCTTCGGTATCGAGACTATTCTTCGGGGTAGTTTAGAATCATCGATATTATAAATAATTCAAAGATGGTCGGAAGTGATTGTATTTGTGTTGGATGAATTGGTAGCTCGAAGATGATGGAGAGAAAGAGCGTGTCTATGAAGTTCAAAGATGGGTGTAATTGCATATGAGGACCAATGAGAAAGACATGACAAAATTTGTGTTGTACCCTTTTGTTATGTTTTGTAATTTGTGATTGTGATATTTGTAATGTAAGCATTACGGGAGGGTGTTAGAGATAATGCTTACAGTTGTTGTAACTATGAGTTTCTAGGTTAACTATAACTGTTGTAACTGTGAGTTTCAACTATCACTGTTGTAACTGTCAGTTTCTAGGTTTACTATTTTTAGCTAATCAGATCCACTTTCTTAAGATCTAGATTGCTAGGAGTCAGTGCTCTGCATGCTATATATGTAACCTCCATTTGTCTGTGTAATACATTCTATTATTGTGTGTTAATCTTGAGCAATGGCTGCTCTCTCGATTTCCAAGTGTTAGTTAGTGAGGCTATATCGATCTACATAAAGAAATAACTAACACAGTCACATAAGTGTCACTGATTAACATAGAAAGGCATAATTGATTTACAAATTTTAGCACAAATCTCAATTAGAGTTTGTAAATAAAATATGTTATTGATATTTATTGTGGTTGTGCTAGCAAAAACTAACCCTATTCTGTCCAGTGCATTGATAATATTATCTTTTTAAATAAAAAAATTATATTTAATAATCTTCACCATATCATATCATGTATTTAAATTAGAAAAAAATATCTTTAAAAATCTGAAAACAAAACCAAAACTTTCTCATCCCATTAAAATTCACAAATTCAAGAAGCTAGATCCAAACATCTTTGACATCAATTCGCTCTATGTCACAATTAGCTCTATGTCATGCCCACTTTTGGAATTGCGAAGGAATCCATAATTGCAGAGTCCAATGAAAAACCGACGAAATTTATTACTCTATCCACGATTTTCTTTATGAATTCATTAAGCTTACCAGAACATGAAACTGCGTGCCAAAATATAAATATAATAGTGTAAATTGATTTTATAAAACAAAAAAAAAGTTAATAGTAAAGTAAATTTCTAATTTCAATTAAGTTTGTTAATGTTTTGAAAGTGGCAATCTGATGATCACACAGTAATTTCTTAATCATATTAAATAACTATTAAAAAGTAAATAAATTAACTGATGCATTAAAAAATGCTAAAAAGTTATAAACATGAACATAAGATGTCATTCATTAATTTTGAAGGACTACCAAGAAATATAAACCTTTGACTTAATTATTTGTGAAAGGATAACTCCACCTACATGGGGTCCCCTTTAGTGAAGTGAAGGACCCTTTATCTCCCTAAAGATATGAGGGGTGGGGCCCAAAGGACCTGGTCCTTTTCGGGATAGCAGCAACAACAAAGTCCTTCTGGTTTTTTATAAGTGAGGACAGCCTTTGGAAACACATCTTATGTGCAAAATATGTTCATCCCAATTCAGTGGTAGATATATGCAAACTATGTTCATCCCAATTCAGTGGTAGACTAGATTAGTAATCCCGAGAAAGACACCCTCGACATAATCCCAATCGAAAAATTTAACTGCTTCTTTTCCTATTATTAGAAACTATCTGGCCTGGAGTATTGGGTCTGGGAATCTGCTCTCTAGTCCAAATGTAGAGCTCCTTCGAGAAGTAGGCTGATCAAGTGTCGGTACTGATACTCAATTGAGTGGAACACCAACCGATGCACAAAAAATAGTTATCGTGTTCGTTGGTTACCCAATTGCAAAAAGAATGGGTGGGGTAGGGGCTTAGGAAAGAAAAGAAAGAGTGTGGATAGGCATTAAGACTTGAACCTAGAATGACAAGGTATAAAATTGAAACTTTGGCATCCTTCTCTATTGAATCCCTTTGGTATTAATAAATCCTTGCTTAAAATACATGCTAGTTTAAGGAAACCCAACACATTCCTAGTTGTAAAATCTACCTATCTTTTCTAATTTTCTTCTCTATTGTACCCTATAAATCCATGCTAGTTTAATGAATTTCTCTTATCCATATTAACCTTTTGAACTATGGTATTGTATGGATTAACCTCACCCAACACATTGCTAGTTGTAGAATCCACCTATCTTTTCTAATTCTCTTCTTTATTGTACCATATACCCAACACATTGCTAATTGTAGAATCCACTTATCTTTTCTAATTATCTTCTTTATTGTACCATATTTTGCAAAAATATTTAACGAACGGGATTTGTAGAAAATGCATTTAATGAAATGTATATTGTCCATTACAGGTGGAATGGATGTATAGGTCCACAAATGTGGATGATACCAATGTGTTCAATTTCCATTGTCTGGTTTGGCATTTTGTATTTTGCATGTCTCAGAAGCCAGTCTTCATGGGAAGTGCACCATCGAACAATCCAAACATGCTTATCCAGTGAAAGAGATGCCAGAGGATGGAAGTACATTTTTTTCAATCTATGGAGAATCTAGTCAGTGGCAGAGGATGAAGTACGCTTATTTCAATCTATGGAGAATCTAGTCAGTGGCAATGCTCTTCTATGCATTCTTGTTAGCTTTTTGTCTATCAAGTGGTAAACAATTCTTATCTAGGATAATTATGCTGAAAGGCGTATACCTATTGATAATGGACAGATTTAATAGGGGTTTAGTGCCTAATAAGTTTTTTATGAACATGATTAAATATGGCTGGAATATTCTTATTAGTCACACAAAATAAATGGCTGTGATTTCAATCATTAACTTCCTAGCTATTATAAATGCATCCGTTTATGTGTTTACTTTTTTACATTTACCTAATCATATTTAAAAATTACTTTGATAGCTAGCTGATTGCCACTTAAGTGATTAACATAAATTAAAATATTAACACAAGATAAATGAAGCACAACCATTTATTTGTTAATCAATAATAAAATTTAATATATTCTTTTAAGAATTCGTTTCATCTTATCAACCTTTCAGCGTTCACCAACAACTATTTAACTGCTGTGCTAGCTATTGTCAATAAATTTGACTAGCTAATCATCATAGTCACAACATATTACTTCATGTCTTAACAATTTATTTAATCTCCACATGCATGAATTATTGATCTTGTTGTAGATTGCGATGCCTCCCTTTGCAATTACAATTGCAATGTTTATTTCCAGTTATGGATTCAAGCTGTTGGAATTTCTTGGTGATGGTATTTCTACGGAAGAATGGTGGAAGGAAACACTTTCCTTGGAACACTAGGATTCCACTTGTCAAACCAGGTGACTATTTGACCTTTTGAAATATTCACAACTCAATAATCTTAAAACCATTTTAGTGCCCAGGCAAGCTTTTACTTCACGCAATCAAAAGATATGCCCAACACATATGCCCTAATTGAAGTTGCAAAAAGAGTTGGCATGGAGAGGTGAAGGCGGTGGCGGTCATAGCCAGAACGTAACATATGCCCGAATTGTAGTTGCAGAGGGAGTTGGTATAGGAAGGTGAAGGCGGTAGCGGTCGCAGCCAGAGCATTAAATTAAAGTGAATGTACCAAGCGGTGCAATAAACATTGAAATTGCCTCTAATCCTTACTCAACGCATATAATAGACTTCAGAATGAGCAACATTACCCAAATAAAGGTTTGTTACCATATAAAGAGTCTCAGAATGAGTAACATTATCCAAATAAAGGTTTGTTACCATATAAAGAGTCTCTAGAGACGAAAATAATTTCCAAAAATGATCTAGGAGTTGTTTTTTATTAAAACATTATAATAAAAAAAAAATTGAAAGAACGTTAGTTTTAGAAATCAAAGAAATTAATGTATATCCTGGTTTATATGTTGTAAATAGAGAATGCATGGTATGGCTAAGTATTTTTGGCCTCGACGAATTTTTAAGGAGCAAGTTATTTTATGTAAAAAATGAGGTCTTAACCAGTTTAAGTTTAAAATGATCAAAATACCTTTTTGAGAATTGCTATGTATAACACTAACTCAAAATGGATAACAATCTTCCATCAAATTTTAATTAAAAATACTCTTTTTAACCACCATTCTAACAATGTCATAAAAAGTTATAAAATTAATTTTGAGAAAATGATGATTTAATGTCCATGTTATACTTTCAAATAGTTGATTTGAAACCCATATGTTTAAAATATGACATACGATCACATACCTAGATAAGTGAAGAGGTTAGATATTTCAAACCCATATGTTTAAAATATGGCATACGATCACATGCCTATATAAGTGAAGAGGCTAGATATTAAATACAATGAAGCTACGACAATTATATTCTAGATATTAAATACAATGAAGCTACGACAATTATATTCTAGATATTAAATACAATGAAGCTACGACAATTATATTCTAGATATTAAATACAATGAAGCTACGACAATTATATTCATATTGTAATTGTACATTATATTCTAGATATTAAATACAATGAAGCTACGACAATTATATTCTAGATATTAAATACAATGAAGCTACGACAATTATATTCATATTGTAATTGTACATTAGATATTTTCAAAAAACCAAAATTATCATGATGCTTCAATATTTCTATATTTAATCATTATGGTTGTTCAAGAATATGTGTAAAACAATAAAATTGTGTCACATGCCTCATATAAAGTTCAATTAATATTAATTTTTAAATAATTTAAAAAAATATTTATTATTAAATAAAAATAAAAAATATTGATTTTATTAATAATTAAAAAATGTCATTACATAAACTGTATAGATATTTCTACATTTAATTTTAATTTAGATAATAATAAAGAAAAATTATGATCACATAAACTACCTCAAATTTTTATAATTAATTATTAAAATTATTAAAAATATATTATATATATATATATATATATATATATATATATATATATATATATATATATATATAACCCAATAAAATTAATTCCAATAAATATTTTATCACCATTAAAAAAATATCATGGAAAAAGATATCATCCGATGAGATGTTACCTAGAAGATACTAGACTAGACTGCCTAAGTACAATAATTATATAACTCGAAATTTAAACAAAATTTAGGTTTATATTAATAGTATATGTAAAGATACATTAAAAAGAGAAACCATTGTATAACCTAGTACACCCTGTCTTATATATTGTGTTATATACGACATGTAAAAAGAGATACCATGTATAACCTAGTGCACCCTATCTTATATATTGTGTTATATATGACATATGAATTACACAAAAAGAAATTGCCATTCCAACCTAGTGAACCTTGTACTGTATATGACCTACGAATTACACTGCCGAGTGCTTACAATAGTAAGTAAACCTTGTTCTGTTTACGACCGACGAATTCCACTGCCAAGGGCTTGCAACCCTATTTTTCAGAAGAGAACTTGCACGAGCTATTCAAAAAATGTGTAGTCACTCCGTGTCCATTATGCCCCTATGAAACTTGGAACACCTTCCACCCTGCAACACGGAAACACATATATTTTAGGTCAAAGGCGACATAGGTAATCTCTTGACAACCAGTATTAGAAGGAAAACGACACATGTCCTTCCGGCAATTAAGGACTTCAAATCACTGTTACCTTCATCTACTTGTGAAGACAGCAACACCAAAAACGTCGTTTAGAGGCGTGGTAGAAACCAGAGAAGCCCAAAGCAGCTCCAGTGCCTAATAAACAGAGAACTATTATTGCCTTCCTATTAACAGCATTGTGAACACAAACTAACAATAACGAGTATAGTATCTCCTTACCTCATTGGGACTGACACTCACATTTCGCTCAGCCAAATCAGTTAGATCTTTGATATTGAGCTTATTCAGCAAGTTAAGGCTAGTGATGGTCGAGGACGGAGAGATCTCCAAGTCATCGGTGATTATGAAGGTAACCGTCTGCTTCACATAACCGCCCCCGCTGCTTCCTGCGCTATTAGTGTTATCTCCATTGGAGGGGTTCTGCAATTGCACCGCAAAGCTCATAGTGTTGCCGGAGTCACAGAGGTCACCAGTCTGAGTGGTCATATAGTGGGTTCTAACACGGCAACCTGAACGCTGGGTAGCGCAAACGTAATACACAGTGGGAGCCAAATGTATTTTAAGGATGTCATTAGAATGGGTAGACATACCATTTGGCTCCAGTAAATGGGATTTCTCGGCATTCATAAACTCAGTCTGAAGCTTGTCTACGCTGCTGTAAAGGTTCGTGAGGCTGCCGATTTTCTTTGCGCGTTTCAACGCTGAAAGCAATTTGATTACAGAACCAGTTGGCAACGTGAGAAAGCTGAAGAGAAGATCTACAAAATCCTTTCCTGCCTCTGCATACAATATCTTCCTACTTTTCTTGTTCACCAGAAGCCTTAAATTCATGCAACGACCAATTTTACTTGCGATTCTGATGACTTCACAAGTTCAAAGGAAAACGATATAACAGAGTAGAACTAATGTCAATGACGCGGAATTGATGTCGATTTAAAGGCGAAGACGATGGCACACCACCCAGCTTCGAGTACCATGTGAATGATACGATCAACTATCATTTTAGATTTTGCTTACGACCACAGATTTTCGAATTTAATAACACTTGTGATCTGCATACGTTGACGGCCTTTTTTAAATGTTTGTACGTGAAATAATCCACAAAACGTTTTATGAATTACCATTTAATAATACCCACGGACCAGGGTTCAGATACCAAAACCTGGCCGTTCGCTACTGTACCACGTGTGGACCGTCTGTTCTGCTAATGCTTTAGATACTCTTTCCGGCTGCTCAATTTTCTACAAATTAGAATGGTTTTTTATTTAATTGAGCCTGCATACAAATCTCTATCTCACATATGCAAGTATATGGGAAAGATATGGAAGCACATCTCATGCGCTGCACATGTCCTTGCGGTCATAGCATCGAACTATATAATTTGAAATCAATGCTCTTCGTCTCTTAGATCGATGGATAAGGAGGTTGACAAACCATACGAAGCTGGGTATGAAAATGCAGGGATTTAGATGAAGTATGAACGAACATTAAGATTTAGATGAAATATGAGTTGGTGGAGTGTTTTTGGAGGGATTTATCACTTCCATGAGGCCAAGTAGAGGGAAAGGAAAACAAAGGCCGGAGTGGAGACATGAGCGATGTTCAAATGGGATCCTCGGGGTAATAGAAAGTAGATATAATTACTGACCAGTGGAAGTGGAAGGCAAGGTCGTTTGGCCAAAGACCAGGATTTTTTTTCCGTACAATAGTGGTAGACTGAAATGTTCATTCCCGTCACTTCATGATTTTATATAATGTAGGAATCGGATTAATTCATTAACAATATAATTATTATAAGATCGAATGTTCATTACTGCCGTTTTATAGTTGTATATAATGTAGTAATTGGATTGATTCACTAGGACAGCCGCTAACTCGCGGCTGAGAACGCCTAAAGGTACCGGCTGAAAACACATTTTATTGGGGACACGCATTCTCAGCCGCTACCTTTCGGCGTTCTCAGCCGCGTGTTAGCGGCTGTGCTAGTATTTAATACATTTGATAATGCAAAATCTTTAAGCTCTCCACGAGATTAGATCCGAGGAGATCATTGGGGATCTTTTGAGAGCTTCCCTGGTGTAAAATCATGGGGATCTTTTGAGAGCTTCCCTGGTGTAAAATCACAATAAGATAACAGACTTCACGTGAAAGTGATTACAGTGACAAAAAGGAAGCCAAATTCAGAATCGAAGACGTGAAAGTGATTACAGTGACAAAAAGGAAGCCAAATTCAGAATCGAAGACTAAATAAGTGTAGGCCTACTTTATTCAAATGTCGGTGTCCATCCTTTGAGAATGTAACTCCGATAAAGAAAAATTGAATCTATTGTCATTGCCACAAATTCAAGGAAATGCATACAGAAAGGAAATGCATGAGATTCTGTAGGAAAAAGACTTGTGAAATTTCAAGCCCATTTGGCGATCAAAGACATGGCCCCTATCCCTAACAAGAGAGCGACGTATGAGCACAGTTGAAGCGTTCCATTCTTTCGCATCCGAGATGAGTTGATAAAATTGGCAGCAAGAAGATCCACCAGAGCCATGTATATAAGAATTCCAGAAGACGCCGCAATAAATACTCCAACAATCAGTGTCGTGGGGCTGTTTTCGTCGTAAGCCGAGGAGATCCCAATTCCCAATGCAATACCAAACGGTGTTGTCACAGCCCTGTAATCCAAAAGTATAGACACGTCGCAACCTTCTAACAAAAGTATAGTTCGAATCGCCGGCCAAGATTCCAGAAAGCCAACAAAAAATGATTAAACGTAATTCCAAAGGTTAATCATTTAAACGTGGCAATCATATAGTGTTCCAGTAATTTCTTAATATGATTAGGTAAATGTTAAAAAGTAAACAGGTTAACGGACTCATTTATAAATGCAAGAAAGTTATGAACAATAAATCTGACCCATTGATTTTGGAGGACGACTAAAAATAAGGTTAAAAGATCATTAAATGTGCTCATTGTCAATAGGTATACTTTCGGCGTAATTAACTATATGTTTAAAAAAATTTAATCTCTTAAAAGAAAAACTCGCTAGAAATGTTAAAAAAACTTGGTGAGAAATGTAAGGTTTGAAACAAAGAAAGTATACTTTTTTTTTATATTAATTACTTTAAAAGATGTATATCTATTGGTAATGGGCACAATTAATCATCTTTTAACCTAAAATTCTAATCGGATGGCTAATAATTGAAGATGTTGTCATATTTTTAGTCGTTCTCTCAAATCAATGAATGTGATTTACTCTTCATAACTTCCTTGTATTTTTAAATGCATCAGTGTTTACTTTTTAACATTTACCTAATCATATTAAGAAATTAGTGTAGCACTATATGATTGTCACATTTAAATGATTAACAAATTAGTAAGTTTAGATTTCCTCAATTGTCCCAACATTTCATATTGAAGCTCAGACTTGAGTGTTTCATTTTCGGGATGTCTGCACTTTTCATATTGGATCACCAAAAATAGAAAACTATAACAATGTGGTGAGGAACACCATTGCTACGGGTTCGCCATAACAGTGTGGTGGGGAAAGGGCATTACAATTTTACAATTTTATGTTTTGAGTTTTATATGGATGCATGCAGGGTCGGCCAACATGCAAACAATGAATTGTTCATGCATAAACATTTTCCTTTGTTATTCGTGCTATTAATTCATGAGCTTGTGTTTATATAATGATTTTTTTGCTAAATTGCACAACAGTTTTTTGCAATCCATTAGGTCTTCCACGTCCATTAAGTCTCCCACGCCGGGCGCTGAGCAGCGGCCTTGTGACCTCGTCACAATTTTCTAAGCGGAAGCTGCTATACTGTTCAGATTTTTTTTAATGTTTCTATACAGTGTAAATTAAACAAAAAGATTAGCTCATGCAATCTCATTTACCTCTTACTCTAGAGGAGGTTACATACCGCTGGTAAAAAAGAAAAGGAGTACTTAGGCTTAAGCTCAAGTCTTTTGCCAAAGCACAAAACAAAGATTTTTGTTTATCTAGTCAGCCGCGCCCAATCTTCTCAGACGATAAACGAGGTAAGCTACTTGTAGCGAAATACTGAATACGAAGAAAACTATTTTGGTTACAAATTGGAAAATTGAGTTTTGTTTGCAATGGGTGTTTGCAGCGGCAGTTCCAATCAGTCAGAAGTTTTCCATACAACGGTTTTTAGAGAAAAGGAATGACGGGCTCTACAGAAGAGCACCTTACGCTCCTTTGCAAAACTAATCGATGATTGTATTGGGTTATCGATCCATCCAAAGTTTCAGAATTTTAAAAATTTTCAATCCATCTTACAATGATAAAAATTGAATCGATGGTTTTAACAAAAGATCAGATTGCATGTATTGGTGTACATTAACTGTGGCTTACGTATGCCTATAGGTTTTAACTGGTAAAGGTAAACCATTCTTAGGCCTTGTTCACTCATCGAGTATTGCAGGACAAGTTATTCAATGAATAATTAATAAAACTCTGTAAATAACTAAAACTTTAATAGTTATTATGTGGAATTTAATTTTTTATTTTATTTTTATTGTGTGACCATTTTAACGCTATACTAATATAGGTTAATTTACAAACTTAATTAAAGTTTATGTTAGGGTTTGTAAATTAATTATATTTTTAAGTGTTCATTGTTCAATAACACTGTTTAATAGTTTATGGAGTTCATCAATCACAATTTAAGTGGCTGTGCTAGTATTTAAAAAAATATAAAAATTAGAGGAAACAATTAATGTATATGGCTTCGCAAAGAAATTTTGAAGCATGATAAAGAATCCCTTACATGTAAAACCCATCGCTCATGCAATTTAGGATTCTCAATGTTAAAAATCATATGATATGATATTTGATATTTAAAACAAAATTTAAGAAAAAAATATATGATATTTGATATTTAAAACAAAATTTAAGAAAAAAGTATATGATATTTGATATTTAAAACAAAATTTAAGAAAGAGAGGAGAAAACAAATATATATGTATACACAACATAACATATAATTAATAAATACTACAAAAATAAAAAAATTAAAAAAAAAATAAAGAAAAAATTAAAATATAAATAAAGAAATTTTCACTAATTTTACTTCAAACAATTATTATATAAATTAATATAAATAATATAATTAAACATGTCATAATAATACAGTACATTTTTTTATATAATTTAATGGTTAATACAACTTGAGTGAGCCTAATGGTTAAGAACATGTGTTTCCTCTTAAGAAGTCACAGGTTCAAATACATCTTGACAGTGACCTTAAAAATACATTATTATTATTATCTCATAATAACAAATTACATTTTCTATATACATTTATATAAATTAATAAAATTTAATAAAATAATATAAAAAAAAAATACTTATCAAATTTATTTCCAATAAATATTGTATAATGTACATTCATCTCCAAGAGCGAAGCAGTAAATGCCTAATGTATCTGCTATCCTCCTGCGTTACCACGCTTCTGTAAGAGAATTTGAATAAATGGTTCTAGCTTTAATTTTTTTTTTTTTTTTTAATTTTTTGTATATATGATTGCCTGCAGCATCCATGTTTGTTGTAGTGTATTATAATGGAACATTTGCAATATTCTAGAAGATAATCTAATTCTTTTCTTTCCTACTTTTGATTTCTTGTCTTTTTTCTTTTTGATTTCTTGTATATATAATTGCCTACAGCATCCATTCTTGTCGTAGTGTATTATACTGGAATATTTTCAATATTCTAGAAGATAATCTAACTCTTTTCTTTCCTATATTTTATTTCATACTAATTCTTTTCTTTCCTATTTTTGATTTCTTGTCTTTTTTTTTTCTTTTTTCTTTTTGATTTCTTGTACATAAGATTGCCTACAGCATCCATGCTTGTCGTAGTGTATTATACTGGAACATTTGTAATATTCTAAAAAATAATCTAACTCATTTCTTTCCTATCTTTTATTACCTTCTAACTCTTTTCTTTCCTATTTTTGATTTCTTGTCTTTTTTTTCTTTTTGATTTCTTGTATATATGATTTCCTACCACAATCATACTTGTTGCAGTGTATCATACTGGAACATTTGCAATATTCTAGAAGATAATCTAACTGTTTTCTTTCCTCTTTTTTATTTCCTTCTAACTCTTTTCTTTCCTATTTTTGATTTCTTGTATATATGGTTGTATGTATTTGTTTTCCTCGCTCTATAATGCCTTGTTTAAGAATTTAAAACTATTTATGAAGTGTGGTGTAACTATGACGGTATGAGGAGATGAAATTTAAAAGAACAAACAGGTTATTTTTTAAACATTAATTTATTATTGCTTTTTATTTCGTTAATAGTTATAATTTATGAAGAAAACGTGATAAAGCTTCTATGATGAATTTATAAGATGGGTTCATGACTAAACAGAAACAAATTTGACAACACATGTCAAAGCTGTTTTACATAAGTTCAAATTCTACACCTTTTCAATATTTTCATAGTTGTGATTTTATCCGATTAAGACAGATTTTTCAATGTAAACTGAAGTTTTTTGGGGTTTTCTGGAGTTATAATCCTATGTATTCAATTTATAACTTGTATTCTATTTGTTTTCTGTCACGTTTTGTGGGAAGGATTTGTATTATGTCGGTCGGGCGTTTTGCAGATAATAGGAAGTGTCTTAATGAGTTTTTAGAATTTATTTTGCATAGTAAACATTTTCTCTTTTTCCCAGCCCTACTTGCTTTTTCTTTTTTCCAAAGCCCTTCTTTCCCATTTCTACCTGTTTTTTTCTCCTTTTCCCAGCTCTACCTGCTTTTTCTCTTTTTCCCAGCCCTACCTGCTTAACACTTTGACAACAAGCAGTGGAGGGAAAGTTTAGCTATGTACATTTATGTTTTTAGATTTTTCTGTTGGGTTTAGGGTTTTAGATTTTTTTGTTGCTTTGTCTAAATTGTAATTTAATTTGGCTACTTTGTGTTCCTAATTTAAAATAGATCTTAAACAAAAAAAAATTCATTTTAAAAGATTTAAATATATTTAGATTAAGATATTATATTTATATTTATATATTTGTTAAAAAATTAATGTAAATACATTTATTTTCACCTTTGGCATAGCCCCAGCTCCTTTGGCTACATTTATTTAATTTTATTAAATCAAATAAGTATATACCTTATATTTTTGTTAATATGTCATTAATATTATTCCAAATGATATTTGACTTTTTTTTCTTTATATTTCGATAAATTTAAAAATTTATCTTATTATAATAACTTATTTTATTTTAAATAATATTTTATTAAATAATTAGATATTTAATTTTGTTTCCTAAATAGTTGTTAGTCACTGTTCAAGTAGGACAATTACGATGAGTTTTCATTGACTAGATATTAGTTGGCTAATTGACTTAAATTTTTTATCTATTCTTCATAGTTAGAAGTTGCAAATTGAATTTGAAAGTTGTTTTTAAATATTTAAATTTATTTATTTATGATGCCATTGGATAGATCTCTTAGTTTGTTATTGTGGAAAGGATAACGGTCTTCTCGGACGTGCAACTATAATAAATTTAATATTATTAATGCCCCAGGCTGTTTTGTAGGTAGGATGGAGGGGTTTGTAGGCTGTTTTCTATTGATACTAATTGTTGGGCATGATGGCTTGATTTGTGAGGAAAGTGATGAAATGATGTTCATTTTATTATGTCAATGGTTGTGGTTGTGTGAAAACATATCTTTCGTTTATTATTTAGTTTATTATTTAGTGTTTTTCTTTTATTTATATAATTATATTTAAATTTATTTAATAAATTCTCAAAATAAATAAAATTACATATATAACTGCTTAGGACGTCCAATATAATGTTAACATCGGTAGCTCTTCTCATGGAAAGCAATAAGCTTCATGGGTTTTAAATGGAACACCATCGTTATCACAAGAGCGGAGAAGGGTGAGAGCAGTCGGGTTTATCACTTAGTCAAAGAACTCATCATACCAGAAGTGCAAATTCCTAAAGATATTTCCGTTTCTCTCTGTTAATTTTGTGTATTTAATTAATAGTCATGCACAATCCTAAATCGTAGATGGATTTCCAGTCATGCACAGTCCTAAACCGTAGACGCATTTCCGTGGCTGGGTCAAATCAGGGTTCATTAAAAACGGATAAATCTCATTGCCATTCCACGAGAAGGGAAGAGGCCATGTGACATGTTTTCTTTTGTTTTTTTGTCTGTAATAATGGTAGTCAATACCTATTTGATTGCGGGAAAATAGTTCCAATACTCAATCCATTTAAGGGTATGTACAAATAACCATAAAGGGTATGAAACACTTTTAAAAATAAAATAAAAAATTGTTTAAATCATATGGATAATCTAAGATAATTGCTTTCACTAAAAAGAATGGTCCATCATTAATATAATCGTATAGAAAGGTTTGAGAAATGTTGTTTTGGTTGTCGATCTTATTAGTCCATGCACTAGGTATAGAGGGACTATAACAATTCATAACTAGCACAACCGTTCACTTGCGGCTGAGAACGCCGAAAGCTATCGGAAAATACAAGGAAGTTGTGAAGAGTAAATCACATTCATTGATTTGAGAGGACGACTAAGAATATGCCAGCATCTTCAATTGTTAGCCATCTGATTAGAATTTTAGATTAAAAGGTCATTAATCGTGCCCATTGTCAATAGGTATACGCCTTTCGGCGTAATTAATTGACCTTGTATTAGTTTGTCCTTTCACCACAAATATTTGCATAATATCTAATGTTGAAAGTAGGAAACAAAAAACATTGATTTTTATATAATAAAAAGTACCATATATGTCATGATTTGATTGGAGGTTTTATTGACTGCTTAGTTATTCCCAATATTTTATATGTTATCATATCCAAATTTAGAATGTTATATTTTATATTTTATATGTTATCATATATTTTTTATGCATTGCTTGAAGGTGGATTAATGCTAGCATTAGTTAGAATGTTTGTCTTAGCATTTATCCCAATGTTTGTCTATTTTTTATTACTATTAAGTACTAAAAGTAAGTAAAGAGGTCTGCCACATACATTCTTTCTTATATGTTTACATAGAGCGAGGACGTTATGACATTCTTAAATGTTTACCTAAGAGGCCTTATAACCTTAAATATTTACTTAATACGTTGAAAATGAAAAATAAAAATAAATTTGAATAATAAATTTAATAAAATTTAACAAAACATTATCACATATTAATAATAATGAATACCATATTTAATATTAATATTATAGGACAAATATCATAAATTTAATTTTTAGTTTATTTATTAATATTAATATAATATAGTATATACAAGTATATATTCAGATAACTCTACAGCCAAGAATGATCAATTTCTAGGTACAAACCTTTATTATTATAAACAAAATTAAAATTCTAAAATTTCAAATTTACATTTAAAAGCGTTAAAAAAATATTGAATAAAATTTAAATAATTGTTTATACTATTCATTATGTAAAAAGTGCTAAAACATTATATAAATTACTATAAATCTTGATACAATGCTATAATATTCTATAAATTACTAAGTCTCATGTATATGATGGAGTTGTTGGGTGCAAAATGTATATGACAAAACACGCTGGACATCAAAAATGAAAAATGTGAACCCACACTCAGTGATTGTTGGGTGCAAAATGTATATCAGAGAACAAGATGACCATGAAAAATGAAAAATAAAAATAAATCTCACCTTTATTATCATAAACAAAATCAAAATTCTAAATTTACATTTAAAAAAATTAAAAATAATATTGAATAAAATTTAAATAATTGTTTATACTATTCATTAAGTAAAAAGTGTTATATAATTATATAAATTACTATAAATCTTAGTACAATGTTATAATATTCTATAAATTACTCAGTCTCATGTATATAACTGAATTGTTGGGTGCAAAATGCATATGACGGAAGTGTTGGGTGCAAAATGTATATCACGGAAGAGGTTGGATATGAAAAATGAAAAATGTGAACCACACTCCGTAATTGTTGGGTGCAAAATGTATATGACAGAAGTGTTGGGTGAAAAATGTATATCAAGAAACAAGCTAGACATGAAAAATGAAAATAAAAAATAAATTTCAACTTTATTATCATAAACAAAATCAAAATTCCAAAATTTCAAATTTACATTTAAAATATAAATTACTATAAATCTTGATACACTGTTATAATATTCTATAAATTACAATGTTATAATATTCTATAAATTACTCACTCTTATATATATGACGGAATTGTTGGGTGCAAAATGTATATGACAAAAGTGTTGGGTGCAAAAAATGTGAACCAACCACTCCGCCAACCCGCGACTCAGTAATTGTTGAGTGCAAAATGTATATGGCAGAAGTGTTGGGTGCAAAATGTATATCAAGGAACAAGCTGGACATGAAAAATGAAAAATAAAAATAAATTTCACCTTTATTATCATAAACAAAATCAAAATTCCAAAATTCCAAATTTACATTTAAAAAAGTTACAAATAATATTAAATCAAATTTAAATAATTGTTTCTACTATTCATTAAGTAAAAAGTGTTATAACATTATATAAATTACTACAAATCTTGGTACAATGTTATAATATTCTATAAATTACTCACTATCATGTATATGAAGGAATTGTTGGGTGCAAAATGTATATGACGAAAGTGTTGGGTGAAAAATGTATATGACGAAAGTGTTGCGTGAAAAATGTATATCACAGAACAAGTTGGACATGAAAAATGAAAAAAATAACTAAAAAAATTCAACTTTATTATCATAAACAAAATCAAAATTTCAAAATTCCAAATTTACCTTTAAAAACGTTAAAAATAATATTCAAATATTTGTTTATACTATTCATTAAGTAAAAAGTGTCATAGCATTATTATATAAATTACTATAAATCTTGATACAATGTTATAATATTCTATAGATTACTCACTATCATGTATATATAAATTGTTGGGTGCAAAATGTATATGACGAAAGTGTTGGGTGCAAAATGTATATCACTGAACAAGCTTGACATGAAAAATGAAAAATAAAAATAAATTTCATCTTTATTATCATAAACAGACTGTAAATTTGAACCTCTGGATTTGAACCTATGACCTCTTAAGAGGAAACACATGTTCTTAATCATTAGGCCCACTCAGGCTGTAAATTTGATACTATAAAACAAAAAAAAGTTAATAGTAAAGTAAATTTCTAATTTCAATTAAGTTTGTTAATGTTTTGAAAGTGACAATCAAATGATCACACAGTAATTTCTTAATCATATTAAATAAATGTTAAAAAGTAAATAGGTTAATGAATCCATTAAAAAATGCTAAAAAATTATGAACATGAACATTAGATGTCATTCATTAATTTTGAAGTACTACCAAAAAAATATAAGCCTTTGACTTAATTATTTGTAAAAGGATAACTCCACCTACATGGGGTCCCATTTAGTGAAGTGAAGGACCCTTTATCTCCCTAAAGATATGAGGGGTGGGGCCCAAAGGACCTGGTCCTTTTCGGCATACCAGCAACAAAGTCCCTCTGGTTTTTTATAAGTCAGGACAACCTTTGGAAACGCATTTTATGTGCAAAATATGTTCATCCCAATTCATTGGTGGTTTTTTATAAGTCAGGACAGCCTTTGGAAACGCATCTTATGTGCAAAGTATGTTCATCCAATTCAGTGGTAGACTAGATTAGCAATCCCGAGAAAGACACACCCTCAACATAATCCCAATCGAAAATTTTAACTGCTGCTTTTCCTATTATTAGAAACTATCTGGCCTGGAGTATTGGGTCTTGGAATCTGCTCTCTAGTCCAAATGTAGAGCTCCTTCGAGTAGGCTGATCAAGTGTCGGTACTAATACTCAATTGAGTGGAACACCAACCGATGCACAAAAAATAGTTATCGTGTTCGTTGGTTACCCAATTGCAAAAAGAATGGGTGGGGTAGGGGTTTAGGAAAGAAAAGAAAAGAGTGTGAATAGGCATTAAGACTTGAACCTAGAAAGGCAAGGTGTAAAATTGAAACTTTGGCATCCTTCTCTATTGAATCCCTTTGGTATTAATAAATCCTTACTTAAAATCCATGCTAGTTTAAGGAAACCCAACACATTCCTAGTTGTAGAATCTACCTATCTTTTCTATTTTTCTTCTTTATTGTACCCTATCAATCCATGCTAGTTTAATGAATTTCTCTTATCCATATTAACCTTTTAAACTATGGTATTGTATGGATTAACCTCACCCAACACATTGCTAGTTGTAGAATCCACCTATCTTTTCTAATTATCTTCTTTATTGTACCATATTTTGCAAAAATATTTAACGAACAGGATTTGTAGAAAATGAATTTAATGAAATGTATATTGTCCATTACAGGTGGAATGGATGTATAGGTCCACAAATGTGGATGATACCGCTGTGTTCAATTTCCATTGTCTGGTTTGGCATTTTGTATTTTGCAGGTCTCAGAAGCCATCCTTTATGGGAAGTGCACCATCGAACAATCCAAACATGCTTATCCAGTGAAAGAGATGCGAGAGGATGGAAGTAGGTTTTTTTCAATCTATGGAGAATCTAGTCAGTGCAGAGGATGAAGTACGCTTATTTCAATCTATGGAGAATCTAGTCAGTGGCAATGCTCTTCTATGCACCTTTTCCAACGTTTTGTTTATCAAGTGGTAAACAATTCTTACCTAGGGTAATTACGCCGAAAGGTGTATACCTATTCATAATGGGTAGATTTAATAGAAGTTTAGTGCTTAATAAGTTTTTTATGAACATGATTAAATATGGATGGAATATTCTTAGTAATCACACAAAATAAATAGATGTGATTTCAATCATTAACTTCCTAGCTATTATAAATACATCCATTTATGTGTTTACTTTTTTACATTTACCTAATCATATTTAAAAATTACTTTGATAGCTAGCTGATTGCCAAGTAAGTGATTAACATAAATTAAAATATTAACATAAGCACAACCATTTATTTGTTAATCAATAATAAAATTTAATATATTCTTTTAAGGATTAGTTTCATCTTGTCAATAAATTCGACTAACTAATCATCATAGGCACAACATATGACTTCATGTCTTAACAATTTATTTAATCTCCACGTGCATGAATTATAACAATTTATTTAATCTCCACATGCATGAATTATTGATCTTGTTGTAGATTTCGATGCCTCCCTTTGCAATTACAATTGCAATGTTTATTTCCAGTTATGGATTCAAGCTGTTGGAAGTTTATTTCCAGTGATGGATTCAAGCTGTTGGAATTTCTTGGTGATGGTATTTCTACGGAAGAATGGTGGAAGGAAACACTTTCCTTGGAACACTAGGATTCCACTTGTCAAACCAGGTGACTATTTGACCTTTTGAAATATTCACAACTCAATAATCTTAAAACCATTTTAGTGCTCAGGCAAGCTTTTACTTCACGCAATCAAAAGATATGCCCAACACATATACCCTAATTGAAGTTGCAAAAAGAGTTGGCGTGGAGAGGTGAACGCGGTGGCGGTCACAGCCAGAACGTAACATATGCCCGAATTGTAGTTGCGGAGGGAGTTGGTATGGAAAGGTGAAGGCGGTAGTGGTCACAGCCAGAGCATCAGAAGTTAAAGTGTATGTACGAAGCGGTGCAATAAACATTAACATTGCCTCTAATCCTTACTCAACGCATATAAATACATTGCCTCTATAAAGGTTTGTTACCATATAAAGAGTCTCAGAATGAATAACATTACCCAAATAAAGGTTTGTTACCATATAAAGAGTCTCTAGAGACGAAAATAATTTCCAAAAATGCTCTAGGAGTTGTTATTTATTAAAACATTATAATAAAAAATAAATTGAAAGAACGTTAGATTTAGAAATCAAAGAAATTCATGTATATTATGGTTTATATGTTCTAAATACAGAATGCATGGTATGGGTAAGTATTTTTGGCCTCGACGAACTTTTAAGGAGCAAATTATTTTATGTACAAAAATGAGGTCTTAATCAATTTAAAATGATCAAAATATCTTTTTGAGAATTGCTATGTATAATACCAATTCAAAATGGATAACAATCTTACATCAAATTTTAATTAAAAAATCTCTTTTAACCATTATAACAATGTCATAAAAAGTTATTTTGAGAAAATGATGATTTAGTTATTTTGAGAAAATGATGATTTAATGTTCATGTCATACTTTCAAATAGTTGATTTGAAATCCATATGTTTAAAATATGATATACGATCACATGCCTAGATAAGTGAAGAGGCTAGATATTTCAAACCCATATGTTTAAAATATGACATACAGTTACATGTTTATATAAGTGAAGAGGCTAGATATTAAATACAATGGAGCTATGACAATTATATTCATATTCTAATTGTACATTAGATATTTTCAAAAAAACAAAATTACCATGATGTTTCAATAATTTTATATTTAATCATTATAGTTATTAGAGAATATGTTTAGAACAATAAAATTGTGTCACATACCTCATATAAGTGAAGAGGCTAGATATTTCAAACCCATATGTTTAAAATATGACATAAGATCACATGCCTATATAAGTGAAGAGGCTAGATATTAAATACAATGGAGCTACGACAATTATATTCATATTGTAATTATACATTAGATATTTTCAAAAATTTCAAAAAAACAAAATTATCATGATGCTTCAATATTTCTATATTTAATCATATAGTTGTTTAAGAATATGTTTAGAACAATAAAATTGTGTCACATACCTCATATTCTATATTTAATCATTATAATTGTTCAAGAATATGTTTAGAAAAATAAAATTGTGTCATATATCTCATATAAAGTTGAATTAAAAATAGCACAGTCGCTAACTCGCGGTTGAGAACGCCGAAAGGTAGCGGCTGAAAACACATTTTATTGGGGACACGCGTTCTCAGCCACTACCTTTCGGCGTTCTCAGCCGCGAGTTAGCGGCTGTGCTAGTATTTAATACATTTGATAATGCAAAATCTTTAAGCTCTCCACGAGATTAGATCCGAAGAGATCATTGGGGATCTTTTGAGAGCTTCCCTGGTGTAAAATCACAATAAGATAACAGACTTCACGTGAACGTGATTACAGTGACAAAAAGGAAGCCAAATTCAGAATCGAAGACTAAATAAGTGTAGGCCTACTTTATTCAAATGTCGGTGTCCATCCTTTGAGAATGTAACTCCGATAAAAAATTGAATCTATTGTCATTGCCACAAATTCAAGGAAATGCATACATAAAGGAAATGCATGAGATTCTGTAGGAAAAAGACTTGTGAAATTTCAAGCCCATTTGGCGATCAAAGACATGGCCCCTATCCCTAACAAGAGAGCGACGTATGAGCACAGTTGAAGCGTTCCATTCTTTCGTATCCGAGACGAGTTGATAAAATCGACAGCAAGAAGATCCACCAGAGCCATGTATATCAGAATTCCAGAAGACGCCGCAATAAATACTCCAACAATCAGTGTTGTGGGGCTGTTTTCTTCGTAAGCCGAGGAGATCCCAATTCCCAATGCAATACCAAACGGTGTTGTCACAGCCCTGTAATCCAAAAGTATAGACACGTCGCAGCCCTCTAACAAAAGTATAGTTCGAATCGTCGACCAAGATTCCAGAAAGCGAGCAAAAAATGAAACGCGCGGACTGCTGAAACGCGCGGACAACTGAGGAAAGCCAACAGAAAAATGAAACGCGCGGACAGAAAATGAAACGCCAGGACAAAGAATTGAGAAATGTGAACGTGGTAATTCCAAAAGTTAATCATTTAAACGTGGCAATCATATAGTGTTCCAGTGATTTCTTAATATGATTAGGTAAATGTTAAAAAGTAAACAGGTTAACGGACTCATTTATAAATGCAAGAAAGTTATGAACAATAAATCTGACCCATTGATTTTGGAGGACGACTAAGAATATGCCAGCATCTTCAATACATAGCCATTAGATTAGGGTTTAAGGTTAAATAAGGTTAAAAGATCATTAAATGTGCTCATTGTCAATAGGTATACGCCTTTTGGCGTAATTAATTTTTATATAATTTTAAAAAATGATTTATTATTAAATAAAAATAAAAATATTAATTTTATTAATAATTAAAAAATATCATTACATAATTAATAATTAAAAAATGTTATTACACAAACTGTATGGATATTTCTACATTTAATCTTAATTTAGATAATAATAAAGAAAAATTATAATCACATAATCTACCTCAAAATTTTATAATTAATTATTAAAATTATTAAAAAATTATTATATATATATATAAATTGAACCCAATAAAATTAATTCCAATAAATGTTTTATCACCATTAAAAAAATATCATGGAAAAAATTATCATCGGATGAGATGTTACCTAGATGATACTAAGATACTAGACTAGACTGCTAAGTACAATAATTATATAATTCGAAATTTAAACAAAATTTAGGTTTATATTAATAGTATATGTAAAGATACATTAAAAAGAGAAACCATTGTATAACCTCGTGCACCCTGTCTTATATATTGTGTTATATACGACATGTAAAAAGAGATTCCATGTCTAACCTAGTGCACCCTATCTTATATATTGTATATTGTGTTATATACGACATATGAATTACACAAAAAGAAATTGCCATTCCAACCTAGTGAACCTTGTACTGTATATGACCTACGAATTACACTGCCGAGTGCTTACAATAGTAAGTAAACCTTGTTCTGTTTACGACCGACGAATTCCACTGCCGAGGGCTTGCAACCCTATTTTTCATATTATTGACTATCTCGGAAATACATAGAAGAGAACTTGCACGAGCTATTAAAAAAATGTGTAGTCACTCCGTGTCCATTATGCCCCTATGAAACTTGGAACACCTTCCACCCTGCAACACGGAAACACATATATTTTAGGTCAAAGGCGATATAGGTAATCTTATGACAACCAATATTAGAAGGAAAACGACACATGTCCTTCCGGCAATTAAGGACTTCAAATCACTGTTACCTTCATCTACTTGTGAAGACAGCAACACCAAAAAGGTCGTTTAAAGGCGTGGTAGAAACCAGAGAAGCCCAAAGCAGCCCCAGTGCCTAATGAACAGAGAACTATTATTGCCTTCCTATTAACAGCATTGTGAACACAAACTAACAATAACGAGTATAGTATCTCCTTACCTCATTGGGACTGACACTCACATTTCCCTCAGCCAAATCAGTTAAATCTTTGATATTGAGCTTATTCAGCAAGTTAAGGCAAGTGATGGTTGAGGAGGGAGAGATCTCCAAGTCATCGGTGATTATGAAGGTAACTGTCTGCTTCACATAACCGCCCCCGCTGCTTCCTGCGCTATTAGTGTTATCTCCATTGGAGGGGTTCTGCAATTGCACCGCAAAGCTGATAGTGTTGCCGCAGTCACAGCGGCCACCAGTCTGAGTGGTCATATAGTGGGTACTAACACGGCAACCTGGACGCTGGGTAGCGCAAACGTAATACACAGTGGGAGCCAACTGTATTTTAAGGATGCCATTAGAATGGGTAGACATACCATTTGGCTCCAGTAAATGGGATTTCTCGGCATTCATAAACTCAGTCTGAAGCTTGTCTACGCTGCTGTAAAGGTTCGTGAGGCTGCCGATTTTCTTTGCGCGTTTCAACGCTGAAAGCAATTTGATTACAGAACCAGTTGGCAACGTGAGAAAGCTGAAGAGAAGATCTACAAAATCCTTTCCTGCCTCTGCATACAATATCTTCCTACTTTTCTTGTTCACCAGAAGCCTTAAATTCATGCAACTACCAATTTTACTTGCCATTCTGATGACTTCACAAGTTCAAAGGAAAACGATATAACAGAGTAGAACTAATGTCAATAACGCGAAATTGATGTCGATTTAAAGGCGAAGACGGTGGCACACCACCCAGCTTCGAGTACCATGTGAATGATACGATCAACTATCATTTTA